>PVIH01012211.1:0-64696 GCA_004025045.1 Sigmodon hispidus
TGTGTGCATGTGTGTGTATGTGTGTGTGAGTGTGTATGTGTGAGTGTGTGTATGTGAGTGTGTGTATGTGAGTGTGTGTGTGTATGTGTATGTGTGAATGTGTGTGTATATGTGTGAGTGTGTGCATGTGTGAGTGTGTGTATGTGTATGTGTGTGTGTATGTGTGAGTGTGTGTGTATATGTGTGAGTGTGTGTATGTGTGCATGTGAGTGTGTGTGTGTATGTGTGTCTATGCGTGTGTATGTGTATGTATATGTGTGTGGGAGTGTGTGCATGTGTGAGTGTGTGTGTGTGTGTGTGTGTGTGCATGGGTGTATATTCATGTGCCCTACAGCAGACGAACAAAGATGAGAGAACAACTTGCAGGGATCAGTTCTCTCCCTCTGCTGTGTGGTCATGCAGACTGACTTCAGGTCATCGGGCTTGGCAGCAAACACCTCTGCCCACTGAGCCATCTTGCTGGCCCGGCTCTCAGCCTTTTATGCTCACCTTCACCCTACATTTCTCTGTCTCTCCCTCAGCTCTGCACTTCCTATTCTCTGTCCACCTGTAGGCACAGAATACCCAGCATCAGCCATTAGCACGGATGACCCAACGTCAGGCCTCAGTTTCCCCTCTTCTATTTCCAGTCATCCCCTTGATTTCACTCATCATCATTGTTTTACCCACTAATCCACAAATGACTCACAAAGGCAGATTTCCTCCCAGCCATGTTTCTGCACCAACTCCACAGCGGCATTTCCAGCCATCCATCTACCAAACAACTCTTCTCAAATGATAACTCTTATACCAAAAATCAAAAAGTAAAATCTTCATGTCCCACTAAGAAAAAGGAAGGAAAGAAAGAAGGAGGAAGAGAGAGAGGGAGGGAGGGAGGGAGGAGCCAGTTCCAGTGGGGTGGGAATGGCAGCTCCTTCCCAGAGCTTTGCTCTGAATGCTTTTGTCTTTGACCATCCTGTTCTTCCTGGGCTTCAAACCTGTCAGCCAATCCTGTTGAACGTTTTATAAAAGTAATTCTAGAAAATGCCTTGGCTACCAACCCAGAACAAGTCAGCTCACTTGTCCCCACAGCCATTTTCTAAGCCTCTTTCTCTAGCCCCTGCTCTTGTCCCATTCCCACCTGCTGGTGACAAGTGAAGCTCAAGGTGTCAGCCCTCCAGGAGAAGACCCCCTGAGGGGCCAGCCTCAGTCGAGCAAGTCCCTCCAAGAACACAGAACACCCCCCCTCCCCGAATGTCTTTTGCTCTGCTGTGCCTTTGCATGTTTGCTTTGCTATCTTCCTCTGGTATCTGGCATGGTTAAATTGGGTATGGAGAGATCCCCACTGCCTGTAAGGTAATGTGTTTATCTCATGAAAATATCCTGTTCTACTGGCATTTTTGCCTGCGAATTATTACGAAGATAACTTCCTCCATAAGCTGTACCATCTAACTGATAATAGCAATGTTAGTTTATACAAAGCCTTAATGAATAAAAATAAATACAAGGATATGTTTCACAGCTAAGGCTTGTGAGTTCCACCTAAGCTGCTTTAGATCACAGGTCAGGTTAATGATTAAGGAAAACAATTTAATTCCCCAGGAGCTAGGCTGGCTCTAATTCTCTTAAAGCTGAAAAGATGCAGTCATGGGTTTCAGTGTGCAACATTAGCTGAAACAAAGCATTTTTACCTGTACTCTATAGGAATTTAGCAGAATAACTATATGGGATAGATATTAGAATGAACCACTGTCTTTTTTAGAAGTGCCCTGACCTTTCAAGAATCCTTGTGAGAAATGACTATTTTGCTGTGAGGGCCTTGCAGATATCCCATGACTTTGGTCATGAGACACCTCAGGCACACCTGGAGCTCTTGTGTCATCGTTTATTACAAACAAGCATAATGAAGAAGAACTAGAGTCATGAGGCACATGATGATTTCCTTCAGTAAGACATGCAAATTAAAGTTAGGGACCTTGGTATGAGGAAATACTTTATGTAACAATCTATAAATTCAGTAGTGTATGGCTACTTGGAGTCAGTCCTGTCTGGTCAGTCCATTAGGAGGGGCTGAGACCCATTCATGCCTCCAAATAAAGAAACCATCAAGAGAGTGTGTGAGTGTCATTTTCCATAATTCCTTCAAATAAAAAAAAGTCTAGTTATCACCAACACTGTGGATTGTGGATTTCCAGATTTCCCCTTTAAGCCCTGTGTTACCCAGAGGCTGACCCTCCAGGCATGATCCTCACCCTCATCTTGTCACATCCAGAATGGCTTTCTTAAAGAGTAAGAGGAGCCACTGAGGCAGAAGAAACACAAGGCCAGTCAAGACACCACCTCAAGAAAACCAAGAGAGGGGGCTGGAGAGGTGGCTCAGAGGTTAAGAGCACTGACTGTTCTTCCAGAGGTCCTGAGTTCAATTCCCGGCAACCACATGGTGGCTCATGACCATCTATGTTGACATCTGGTACCTTCTTCTGCATACTGTATACATAATAAATAAATAAATCTTTTTTAAAAAAAAGAAAGAAAACCAAGAGAGGAGAAAGAAAAGAGAAAAAGGAGGAGCAAAGGCAAGGAAGAGGAAAAGTGACATTGCTTCCTTACTCAAATCCTTCAATGCTTTTCCCTCTCAAAGCCCTAAAATGGCCCAGATGTTCACCGTGACCTGCAGTCCCTCCCCATAGACTCCTGCACAAGAACATATTCTAGCTCCATCCACACACATACCTTATGAACCTTGGTGTCTTCACTACACTACCACCCACTTGGCTTGTAATAAATCCCTAAGTCTCCTCTGGCTACCTTATCCCTTCAGCTCCATAACCAAAGCTTACAGTAAACATTTTCTGGCCACATTATTTAAGAACACCAGCTAGTTGGGGCTGGAAATATGGCTCAAAAGTTAAGAGAATTGGTTGCTCTTGAAAGAACCAGTTTGGTTTCCAGAACCCATGTGGTGGCCACAACTGTCTGTAACTCCAATTCCAGCCATTCCACGCTCTCTTCCAGTCTCCATGGACACCAGCAATATGCATGATGCACATAAATACACACAGGCAAAGTACTCATTCAAATAAAATCAAAGTTATGGTCCACCAATATAGTCTGGTCAATCCCTAAATCCTACCTGATTCAGTCCCTGAAATTTCACCTGCTGGTGCCAGGCCCCACTCCCAGGCATTGTCTCTGCCACGTGGCCTATACGCAAGCCTTACATGAAGCAGCCTAGAATCTCATATCAAACCAAAACCAAGAGAAGAAGTCCATATCCCCAGGTCTCATCACAAAAACACAAGCAAAATGTAAGGCCAAAATGGCATTTCCCAAAAAAATGGTAGTAGCAATAAACACCTGATACACCTTTACCCCCAGCACCTGGAAGGCAGAGTAAGGAGAATCTCTGTGAGTTCAAGGCTAGCCTGGTCTACAGAATGAGTTCCAGGACACCCAGAATTGTTACACTGAGAAAGTCTCGAAGGTATAAACCTGGAAAAAAATAAACATCTGAATGATGCTCAAGAAAACACAAACCAGGGGCTGGAGAGATGGCTCAGCAGTTAAGAGCACCGTCTGCTCTTCCAGAGGACCCGGGTTCGATTCCCAGCACCCACATGGCAGCTGACAACTGTCTGTAGTTCCAGTTCCAGGCAAACACCAAGGCAAATAAATAAAGTTTTTTTTTTAAAAAAAAAAAAAAAGGAAAGAAAACACAAACCAGGGGCTGAATCAGAAAACAATCGACAAATGTGGGGGTGGGGAAAGAGAAACCCTCATTCTTCGCTGGTGGGACGGAAAACTGGTGCAAATACTCTATAAATTCTCAATGTGGAAGATTCTCAAAAAGCTAAAAGTGAATCTATCCTATGGCCCAACTATACCACTCCCTGGCATATACCCAAAGGATTCCATATCCAAATCTATAGACACCTACTCAGCCATGCCCATTGCCCTAATCACCATAGCTACAAAAGGAAATCAACCAAAATGTCTTTCAACTGATAAATAGATGATGAAAATGTGATACATATATACAATGGAATGCTATTCAGCTGTAAAAGAGAAATAAAATTCAGATAAATGAAGGAAACTAAAAAATATTGTATTGAGTAAGATAGTACAGACCCAGAAAGACAAATGTCACAGATTCTCTCATCTTCATTTCCTATATACTCAGATATGAGTGTATAAACTGTACTAACTGCAGAAACCAGGAAAGTAAAAGGGGGCAGACAAGCAAGAGAAGATGATTTCTAGAGAGAAAAATTGCAGGATAAAAATGATATAAAGGCAATATGAGGGAGAGAGGGCATATGGGAAAGATGGCAGAGGGTTTCATTGAGGCCAAAGGATGAATAATTGTAAGGATGCCTGAAAAAGCCATAGGAATCATACTATTTTATAGTTATCTAAAATTACATATAATCTATGTATGTGTATACATAGATATAGTTTCAATGGAATTATGCAACTTGGGCTGACAATGCTTCCCCAAAAGGCCATAGACTAACAAAATTCCAAGAACCAAGCATGAGAAACCTCAAGCTGTCGGCAAGGGAATCAAAGAGACTCTGAAAACAATATAGGCTGTATTGTCACTCTGGGTTGCTTCCAGGAAGTTCAGGTGCTTATTGCTAAAGACACCAAACACTTCGGACACAAGACTTCTTTGAAATAATGTGGTTTGGCCCAGCCACTCTGAACTTGATAGAAAAGAAAGTGGGAAATACCCTCCAACGAATTGGCACAGGCGACCACTTCCTAAATATAACACCAGTGGCACAGACACTAAGAACAAAAATCAATACATGGGACCTCATGAAACTGAGAAGCTTCTGTAAAGCAAAGGACACTGTCAATAATACAAAATGACAGCCTACAGAATGGGAAAAGATTTTCACCAACCCTACAAGTGATAGAGAACTGATCTCTAAAATATAATAAAGAACTCAAGAAACTAGAGCCCAAAACCTTGAATAACTCAATCAAAAAATGGGGTTCAGAATTAAAAAGAGAATTCTCAGCAGAAGAATTACGAATGGCTGAAAGGCACTTGAAAAAGTGCTCAACTTCTTTAGCCATCAGAGAAATGCAAATCAAAACAGCTTTGAGATACCACCTGACACCTGTCAGATTGGCTAAGATAAAAGTCACAGATGACAGCCTATGCTGGAGAGGCTGTGGAGCAAGGGGAACACTTCTCCATTGTTGGTGGGAGTATTAGCTTGTTCAGCCACTCTGAAATGCAGTATGGTGGTTTCTCAGAAAACTGGGAATCAATCTCCCCAAGGATCCAGCAATTCCACTACTGGGAGTATACCCTAAAGATGTACATTCTCACTCCAAAGGCAATAGCTCAACTATGTTCATAGCAGCATTATTCATAATAGCAAGAACCTAGAAGCAACCTAGATGCCCCTCAACTGAAGAATGGATTAACAAACTGTGGTCCATCTACACAATGGAGTGCTACTCAGCAGTAAGAAAAAATGATATCCTAAAATTTGCAGGCAAATGGATGGATTTGGAGAATATCCTCCTGAGCAAGGTGTCTCAAAGCCAGAAAGATAAGCATGGGATGTACTCACTCATTAGTGGACTCTAAATAAAAAAAGCAAAAAGCAAAGTATGTCCAAGCTGCAAACCACAACCCCTGAACAACTTTGGATCTGAAACACCTGGGAGTGGCACCTTGGATCCCACTCCCTGTAGAGGAACACCTGACTCAGTCTTGATGTTGGAGTGAGGAAACTGGATCTGCCAGGAGTGGATGCTGAACTGAGCAATATTGGAACCTTGGGACCTCCTGCCCATGCTGGGGAGGAGATGGGGAGATGTGGATAAAAGAGAGTGACTGGAGGGGCTGGGAGGGGGAAGGGATCTTGAATAAGGATATACACGGATAGAAAATGTGACTTTATTCATAATAAAAAATTTAGAAAAAAGAAATTATTCTGATGTCTAGAACATTAAAGGGAAACATGTAGGAGAGATTCTGAGGAAGAAAATAAAGATTGGACACCAATGGATGGGTACAGAGGAATGTTGTGGTCATAATCCTGAGGATCTAGATAAGATGGTAAAAACCATACTGAATTAGGATGGGCAAGACCAAAGTCATAGGGCTAGTGTCTGGACTTAAAAATACCTTTATTAAGAAGGCACTGTATGGTTTTTTTCTTTTTCTTTTTTTTTTTTTTTTTTTACAGGTGCAGAGATTTTAATGTTTCTTTGCACTGAATTTAGCCAGGTACTTCATGCAGTTAAACATTTGAGAAACAGCTGGAAGATGATCATATGGGTTGTCTGTTATAAAAAAAAATTGCCATTCATTCATGAAACCCCCTATACAATTTTTTGTGAATATCTACTTAGTCAATAAAGTCAGAAAAATTTGCCACCAAAAAAAAAAAAAAGAAAGAAATAATGTGGTTGGGGGGGGGTTGTTCTGTTGTTTGTTTTGTTTTGTTTGTTTGAGACAGGGTTTCTCTGTGTAACATTCCAGGCTATCCTGAAACTCACTCTGTGGACTAGGCTGACCTCAAAGTTACAGAGACTCACCTGCCTCTGCCTCCCAAGTGCTGGAATCAAAGGTGTGTGCCACCACTACCTAGCTGAAATTATGTTTTTGACATGAATCTGAACCCATAAAATCTGAACAATATGAAGGCCTAAACAAGACCTAAAAATTGACCATACCACTTAACATGCCAAAGTGAATTCTTCTAAAGATCCAGCCCTAAATGAAGAGCTATGGGCAATTAATGGCTGCCAGGAGAGGGAGAATCCGTTTTCTCCAGGAATAGGCCCCCTGATAGATTATCTGATCACAAAAGCTCACCCCCAAACTCATATAAATATGAGCAACACTAAATGATCAGCAGGTTGTCTTTATATAAGTTGTCTTTATAAATGCATATGTATAAATATATGTATCAATAGTTATTAAATATTAAGAAGCCAAGAATTTGAGGAGTGAGGGAAAAATTGGAGGAAGAAGGGGAAATGAAGGGTGATATAAATACAGTATTCATATAGAATATTAAAAATAAATTTTTAAATGAAAAAAGTGACTACAAACGTTGACAAGAATTGGATTTCAGGCCCCACAGGATGAAAGCACATTGGACACACGAGTCTTGTCCAAAGCCTATGGCTGCCAAAGTCATAGACTTCACAGAGGGAAGCCTACTATGTGCTTCTGTTAAACAGTCATGTTATCAAGCTGCCCTCTCGATAGCACGGATGTCTGTGTCTATAGCTTTAGATTCCTGTTTGTCTCAATCTTGCTCAAAGAAGCTTCTCTCTGAAATGGGCAACAGTTAATGTAGAGACTCATAACTAGTCAGTTCTGAGAAAAGCGACTGTTGAGTGCTCAGCCCTAACTAGGACATCTGTATCACCCCCTCACAGATGAGAAAGCAGGAAGAATTCAGGAGCTGGAAAATGTGGAGGAGTGTTGTGAAAACCATCTTCTGGAACTAACAGGGAGGGCCACCATAGTTCTGAACTCATAGCAGTGTGGTTATCTGCACAAGACCTGGACAAGCTTGGCAGTCAACATGCTATCTTGGATAGGGAATGGATTCTTGATGCTCATTTCCTCCCCAGGTAAATACTAGAAGTTAATGGTTGCTAAAGAAAGGGGGATGATTTCTTTACCAGTGGTGTAGCCTCTGGTAAAATGCCACACTGCTGTAAATAAAGCACCACTCACTCTTAACCAAACTCTAATTATACTCAGTAGGTCACACACAAAAGACTAAAAAGAAGAGTATTTTGTGGGAAGAAGAATGAGTTTAACGAAAGTAGAAAAAAAATAAATGAGAGCAATGGGTGGGTCTGATAAAAATATATACAAGGATGAAGTTGTCAAAAATAAATTTAAAAAAAAAAATTCTGAATCTGTGAACAACTCCTACATCCTATATATGAGAATGAAAGTCACTCTGAATGGGAGACTGAGCAAATGTGTAAGATATATGACATTCTGGGAAAACATATTGGTACATTACTGCAACAAGTATCTGAGACTGGACATTTATAAAGAGCAGAAACTTATTTCTTAGCAGTTCTGAAGCCTGAGAAACCCAAAGCCAAACTACTGTTATATAGAGAGAATCTTTTTACTGACTCACCCCATAGTGCAAAATGAAGGGATACAAAGAGAGGAAGAGAGAGAGAGGAGGAGGCCACGGCCACAGTAGCAGCATTCCTTACTATATTAGAGTCTCCCAGATGGTGCTGGCTTGGTTTTGAAGGCATGAAAGGGTCATAGAGAGCAGCTGATTCTTGGAACTGGAGAGACCAGAAGAGGCTATTTGTAAAGATATAGCCAGAGTAGCAATGGAAACCCCAGGACTGAAGGGGTCATAAAGAAGCTGAGGCTTAGCACTCTGAAGAAAGCTCAGAGAGGCTATGGTAACGGTGCAGCCCAGTTGCAGCAGAAGACACCAGCATTTGAAGATGCTGGTACCATGGGACAATTGACCATCAAGAGCAGCAGCGATGGAATGGAGCCAACCTGAGCTTGGAAGACAGACAAGGTGTGTGTGCTGCAGAAGGCAGAGTTAAAGAAATGGTCCAGGCCCTTTGGAGGAGCCTAGAAGGTTGTAAGTGAATCCCAGACACTGGATACCGAAAACTCATAGTTGGAGTTTGCTTTTGCTTCCATTTGTTTGTGTCTGTGCCCTAGTTCCTCTGTCTTGAAGTAAAAAAGCATTTAACTTCATTTTGATTTTACAGAAAATTGCACAAATCCTATTTGGTTTTACAATAAAAACCTGGAGCCAGATATTGGGGAAAAGCTGAAATGTCAGAGTGATAGAGAAACAAACCATGACCAATTCTCACCCAGCCAATTCCTCAGACCTGTCTCCATGAATTCTTCAACTCCTAAACTCTCTGTCTTCAGCTGAAAAGGGAAGTGACAGAGGAAGCTGAACTTGGCCCTCCTCTGTCTCCATTCAGCTTTCTCACTTTGTAGTTCGACCTTCCTAGAGCTAGGATTAAAGGTGTGTGCCAGCACTGCCAGGCTCTGTTACAGCTTTGAACTCACAGAGATTTAAACAGACCTCTCCCTTCCTGACTTTCCAGCTTGGCTTAGTGGGTGGCTCTGTCCTCTGATATTCCTGACTACTTTTACTAAATACACACTATATCACCATATATCCCATTTTGTGTCAAAATAAAAAGGTTATAACTAATATAAGAAAATCCATATACAATAGGCACAATAACTATATACAATGGGGCTGGAGAGATGGCTCAGCGGTTAAGAGCACCCTCTGCTCTTCCAGAGGACCCGGGTTCGATTCCCAGCACCCACATGGCAGCTCACAATTGTCTGTAGTTCCAGTTCCAGGCAAACACCAAGGCAAATAAATAAATAAATAAAGTTTTGGGGCTGGAGAGATGGCTTAGCGGTTAAGAGCACTGACTGTTCTTCCAGAGGACCTGAGTTCAATTCCCAGCATCTACATGGCAGCTAACAACTGTCTGTAATTCCAAGATCTGACACCCTTACACAGTTATACATGCAGGCAAAACACCAATTCACATAAAATAAAAATACATTTAAAAAAAATATAGGATTGTACCTAATTTGTTTTCTATCTAATTTGTATTACCAACTGAAAACTATCTTTTGATGTCTTTCAAACTTATACACTTTATACCTCTTAGTGAGTTTCTTTTCTGAAACTGTAACTAGGAAAACTATAAATGTAACTATCTAATCTTCAACTCCCTCAGAAACACAAGAAGGAAATAGTATTAACTAAGCAAACAGGAAGTGCAAGCAAGCATCTTCCAAAAAATGTGAAAAATGAAAGAAACAGCTGGCTGCCTGGACAGTCACGTATTTCCTCTGCAGCGTTGGGGCATCCATCTTCAGTCTACAGGCCTAGCATATCTGACGACTTCTCTGTGAAGCAAGATATTCTTTAAAACTTCCTACCTTGTCTTGGCAAGTTCAGCAGTTCTTTTTTGTGTGTCCTGCTTGTCCATTTCAGACATCGTACTGTCAGAAGTTGAGGAAAGGGCACTTTATTGCCCAGCGGCTAATTTTTGCCACAAAGAAGGTTAACTCCATATGGAGTTTCTTTGATACCCATCGTCTTCTCTGAAGTAGATTGGTGCTTCCAGGAGCAGACATGTCTCACTGTCATAAAAATAAAAAGATTCTATGTTATTAAACATGTTATTACAGCCATATTCAGTAGATCTCTGAAGTGTTTGAGGATGACCTGTCTATCTAAAGATATGTTTGACCTTAAAAACATATCTAATATGACTATAAGTTTGATTGTAATGACTAACTACTGACTTGCATTTCTTTATATCCTAATTAGTTAGTAATAATAATTTTCAAGAACTGTCAATTTGCATTATATTGTTAGATAAGCTGTGTACATACAATACCTTGAACAAGAATAGAAATATATGTACAGTAACAAAATTAATCTCAATTTTGTATCATTCTGTTGTATGTATTCTGTTGGGGTTATTCTTGGTAAAAACATTGTTTCTGAGAACACCTTGTCTACAATCCCTTTTTAGATGAACTTTTTTCCACAGCTGTAACATTTGATGTCTTGATTTTTCTTTAAACCTCTAGAAAAAACTTCTACTGAATTATTCTCATAGTTTAGATGTTTCATATTAATTGTATCCCAGATCCAGTATTCCAAAGGTGCTGATCTTGCTTTTTTTAAGATTTATTTATTATGTATACAGTATATAGAAGAGGGTACCAGATCTTATTATAGATGGCTGTGAGCCACCATGTGTTGCTGGGAATTGAACTCAGGACCTCTGGAAGAACAGTCAGTACTCTTAACCTCTGGGCCATCTCTCCAGCCCCTGATCTTGCCTTTAAAGGCCTAATTACCTTTCATATTGTGCATTCGCATTTTCAAAAAACAGATTTAATTATTATTTGCCTAGTTTCTGAATTTGATACCATTCTATTTACTGCTGAAGTCAATCTTTATAAGAAATCTGTAAAGGTTTCTTTTGGCCCTTGGATTGCTTTTGTAAATGACTCTATTTTCTATCCTACTTTTTCAATTCTGTTCCAAACATTCAAGGGCTGCCATTTCGCATAAAGCCAGGGTGTGGTCATCATAAAAAGATTGTATTTCCACATTAGCATAATCTCCCTCTCCCAAGAATTTAGTCGTGGGAGATATCAATTCCTCTAGCTCTACTGTGATGTTCAATGGTTTAAGCTTCATTCTTCTTCTACCAGATCCTCCATTGTAACTGAGGCACAGCCTCTACGACTGCTGTAACCATATCTGTCCAGTGTTTTGAGATAATTCTATTACAGGTTCACCTTGAGTTTAACATCTGCTTTACAAATGGTGAGTGCATGTCATATGAAACTATTGCTTCTTTGAATCTCCTTAAATCTAACATTTGAATGGAAGATCATTCAATTCTTACACAGTTTCTATCATTTGACAATTCCTGTAAGGTTACTGGATATATTAAAGTTGGCTGTTTGAAAGCCTTAGGCTGTTTCTCTGTAACTTTATAAGGCAGTGTTGAGATTAGTTCTCCTTTATATTCCTCTGTATGAGTTTAAATATATCTATGGTCTGTTTTAACAAGGTTTTCTAATATTTGTATCTTGGCATTCGCTTTTTTAGAGCTAAAACATGAATGACTAAACAAATATTTATAATAGACATTATGAAAATTCCACCTATATTAATTATCCTCTCCTTTAATGGTTCCATTTTTAAACTGTTTAAAGTATTATCAAACAAAGACCAAATGTTTTTTATTGTAACACTATTTTCTATTTTTTCTTAATGTGATATAAAAACTCTCTTTCCAAAAAAAAACTCTCTCTATGTCTTAAACTAACTCCCCCTTTTAAGAAATCCCAACTGACTCACCTCACCAAATTTGTTGTCAATGATGATTCAGATGACTGTGGATGGAGGCAGCTACCTAGTGTGGTAGTAGCTCAAGGAGGGAGCCCAGAAAAAAACACAATTCACCAAAAAAGGGAAGCCACTGTCTAAAAAATTCACCCAAGTGATTATGGAGAAGAAACATGTGTGGTGGGAACTGCCTAAGAGGCAGAGCTGGCTGGATGCCAACTCTGTACAGAAAACCTAGCCAGCTGGGTAGTGATTCTAGCTAGGTAGGATGTAGCTCAACCAGTGCTGATGGCTGCAAAGCCACAGGCGAGTGGCTTTTTCATGAATTTATACTCCAAAAGTTGAGTGCCATATAATGCAAAAATTCTATTTGGTATTTATAATAAAAACATGGAGCCAGATTTGGGGCGTAGCCTATATATTGGCCCACAGTCCAGAGAAGTCTTTCCCATCTATGATCCTACAGCTGCTTATAAAATACTCACAGGCTAATATTAATTATAAATTATTTGGCCTATGGCTCAGTCTCATTACCAGCTAGCTTTTATAACTTAACTCAACCCATTTATATTGAATTGCCACATGTTCCATGGCTTTACCTATGTTTCATTACATCTTGCTTTCTGGGCAGCAGCTTGTAGCTTCTCCCTGACTCTGCCCTTCTCTGTCTTTATCTTTGCTTGGATTTCCTGCCTGCTTCTAAGCTGTCTTGCCATAGGCCAAAACAGTTTCTTCATTAACAATTGCTAATAAAGCATATTCACACCATACAGAAAGACATCCCACAACTCTTCCCCTTTTCTGTCTAATCTAAAAGGAAGAGTTCAATTTTAACATAGTAAAATTATATGTAACAAAACAGTTATCAAGCAATAATTACAGTTATAATATCTAGTCTATTTATATTTAGCAAAATTTTTAAAAATAATCTAGCATCTATCTTATTTTTGTGAGACTAAAGATTTGTATCTAATTTACCTTTTATCAAAAATAAGGGAAATTATAATAACTATCCAATCTTCAATTCCATCAAAGAACACAGCAGGATATAATATTACCTGAGTAACAAGAAGGGCATTGCAAGCAACTTCCAAATTCTAAAAATGACAGAGACACCTGGCTGCCTAGACAGTCACCCTGTTCCTCTGTCACATCAGGGCATCATCTTTAGGCAACAGGCCTAGAATCTCTGGCATACCTTTCAGTGAAGCAGGAAAATTGAAGGACTATTCTACCCATTTTGGCAAGGTTTGTCAGTTGCTTCTCCTTGTGTCCTGTAGAATGTCTTACAGTTTTCTCTGCAATACAGGAACCTGAAGGACCATCTTGTTCTGCAAAGTTCAGTGGTCATTTTCCTATGGGTCTTACATGTCCAGTTTATACATCATACTGTTAGCAGTTGAGGCAAGAGCAGTTTCTTGCCCTGTGGCTAAAATTGCCACAAGGAAAATAAACTCCACATGGAGTTTCTTCAATGCCCATTATCCTCTTGAAGTAGATTGGTGCTGCCAGGAACAAACGTGTCTCACTATGCAGCAAAGTCTAAGTATTTAAATATTTTAAATGCCATATTCTATAGGTCTTTGAAGTGTTTGAAGATTACCTATCTACTTGAAATATATTTTTGAGGAAACTGACATGACTATAGGAATAATTACCATAGATTACTATAAATCTGCATTTCTTAATTATGCATTATAATTTTAATGAGTTGTATAAACATAACACCTTAAACAAGGGTAGAAATATATACAGTATAACAAAATTAACCGTAAATTTGTATCAGTAAACTAAAACCCACATTAATATAAAGTATTTTGAGATTAACAAAATTCAATAATCTGTCTTTTCCTTATACCATTTCTATATCATATCCCTTCTATAAGGAGCTTGACTATGATTATTAATCATGTATAATAAAAACAAACATCCATAAACAATATTTTGGGAATTTGAGCATAGCTTTCCATACTATTTCCTGCTGATTAAGGGTACTGGCAACCTGGAGGTCCTGAGAAAATTTAGACTTATGGTTTAATCTTGGCTGTAGTAGTATGTGAGGCTGAATAATTTCAGCCAACTGCCTTCAGGGGGTCCTAGTTGATCAAACCATATTAGTCTGGAAGCAATTCATAGGTCCTTCTGTGAGAACAAAAACAGAATCTCTTTTCCAAAGAAACACGTCCTTAGAACCAAATTTCAAAGTCAAGATACCTTTAAAATATATATGTAGGGTTAACTTAACAGCCTTTAGAATCAAATGTCTTTCTGCAGTTAGCTCATTAACAGTTTAAAAATTAAAAGAAAACACAATAATATACATAATCCAGAGTCTGTGTATTTCCTACCTTTACATGGCTTATTATATTTTTATTACTCTACCCTTTATTATCTACTTTATTTCTCTATCCTTTTTCTTTTCTCTCCCAAGCCTATTTTTGTATACACACACTGTAACCTGTTGAGAGGTTTTTCTCCATCTAAATCTGTTTTATTGTATGTCTTTAGACATTTTTTAACCAGGAGAGTTTTTAAGTTGCTAAACTGTGTAATTAGGACTGAAGCACTGCTGACTCTGCCCTGCTTGGCTTCTCGGCATGGAAGGTACAATGAGTCACGCTTACCTCTCCAGCTCTAGGAAGCAGTATTAAGTAGCATGGAGTTGTGTTTCTAAGCCTATGCCTGTGCTCATAAACCAGCAAGCAATGGCTGGGAGAAGGCTTTTTGTACAAAGCCCATGAGAGAGATTGCAGAAATCAACCATGCAGCTTAGCTCATGGTAGCTGGTGGCCAGCTACATCTCACAGCATCTGCTGGGAGTCTCTGCACTGCTGCCGGCATGAGACTGTGAGACTAGGAAGCCCCGTGTGACTCCATTTCTGTGCATTCAGAGTCTTCTTAAGCTTTTTTTTTTTTTTTTTTACTTTATTTATTTATTATTTATTTATTTATTTGCCTTGGTGTTTGCCTGGAACTGGAACTACAGACAGTTGTTAGCTGCCATGTGGGTGCTGGGAATCGAACCCGGGTCCTCTGGAAGAGCAGACGGTGCTCTTAACCACTGAGCCATCTCTCCAGCCCCCTTCTTAAGCTTTTTCATTGCCTGATGGTGGGCACCATTTATAACCTTGCCCAGCCTAACCCACAGTTCCACAGCCACTTAGTCCCAGATAATCACACAAAGGCTTATATTAATTAAAACTGTTTGGTCTATGGCTCAGGCACATTACCAACTAGCTCTTATAACTTAACTCAATCTATTGTATTGCCATGTGTTCTGTGGCTTTGCCTATGCTCCATTACAGTTGGGGAAAAGCTGAAATATCAGAGCGATAGAGAAACAAACCATGACCAATTCTCACCCAGCCAACTCCTTAGACCT
Organism: Sigmodon hispidus; assembly: GCA_004025045.1. NCBI lineage: Eukaryota > Metazoa > Chordata > Mammalia > Rodentia > Cricetidae > Sigmodon > Sigmodon hispidus. Next base: position 15,259 of record PVIH01012211.1, read on the forward strand.
GTCTCCAGGAATCCTTCCACTCCAAACCTCTCTATCCTCACACAGCTGAGAGACTATGAACTTTTAAAGGAAATGTTAGATTTTTAGAGAGATTGAACTTTTAATATGTTTGGTTTTATAAAGACCGTGGGACTTTTTTAAATTATTATACCTTAAAATGTAATTTTAATATTAACATGCCATTTTGGGGATAAATGAGAAAGAGTTCTAATTGAAAAGTGATGTATGTGTATATCAAGCTGACAAGGGGTCAGTTGTACTGGCTGGTGTATGTCAACTTGACACAAGCCAAAGTCATCCGAGAGGAGGAGCCTCAACTAAGAACATGCCACCAAAAGTCTAGGATGTAGGCAAGCCCATAGGACATTTTCTTAATCAGTGAATGATGAGGGAGGGCCCAGTCCATTGTGGATGCGGTCATCCTTGGGTTGGTGGTCCTGTTTCTATGAGAAAGCAGACCAAACAAGCCAGGGAAGCAAGACATTAATTAGGCAGCGCTCCTTCACGGCCTCGGCATCAGCTCCTGCCTTCAGGTTCCTGCCCTGCTTGAGTTCCTGTCCTGACTCCTTTCAGAGATGGACAATGATGTGGCAGGGTAAGCCAAATAAACCCTTTCCTCCTCGCCTTGCTTTGGTCACGGTGTTTCATCATTGCATTGGCCTTGCTTTGGTCACAGTGCTTCATCATTGCATTAGTAACCCTCCCTATGTCAGGCTTCACAGTCTAACCACCTCCTAAATGTCCTCTCTCTCACATGGCAATTACCTGTCAAGGTGAGTTTTTAAAGGAGAGCAGTATTTTAAACCTTAAAAGAAGTGAGGGGAAAGCCCTCTGGTGTCTGCCTCTCAGTAGGTCTCCCTCCAGTCATCTCACCACAAGCCCAGGGATGAAGCAGCAGTGAGTCCTACCATGTCCACACAGGCAGCACAGAAAGATGGGGACCTGGTGAGGTCCCAGACCAAGTCTGACAGCCAGGCCTCCTGTTCCCAAGCTCCACGGCAGGACTCCAGCCAAAGCCTCTCCAGTGTTCAGCTTCCCGCAATTAAAACATTTGTCAAAGCAGATTTAACCCAGCATTGTGGAGTGCTCTGTCAAACAGATTTGGCTCAGTGCTTTTTAAAGTTCTGCGAAATGGCTACTCCCAACAGTAATTTAATTACGTTACTATGGCTTTAAACAAAAACAGTAACTAAAAAGATGTTGATGGACCAGGAAAAAAAAATCATTTTGAACCACAGTCATTACATTTGAAAAGGAAAAAAAAAAATGACATCTAAAATGTAGAATGGAACTCTTAACATGAAGACTCCAAAAACCCAGAAGTCAAAGAAGGGACAGGTGGAGAAAAAAAAAAAAAAAAAGGTAACCATGGCAACGCCAGATGGTGAAAGAGGGCATGGGTTTAAGCGAGCATCATAAGCAGCATCTGCATTTCTGCACAGCACACCTTGCTCCTTGAATCGGAGCCTGAAAGTGTTTGTGTAAATCGAATGGAGTGAGTCCAGACCCACTGTGTAAGCAGGATGCACCCGCTGCTCTGCATCGGACCTTAGCAGAGAGCAGAGAACAGTACAAACAAAGTATAAATGTACATATATGTGCAAGTGCCATAGGAGACCCTAGCTTTGACCTGAGGAGAAGTAGAGGCGGACAGCGCACAGTAGGCGAGAGAGTGGGAAGACAGCAGTGGAGGGTGTGAGGGAGAGGAGGGAGGGGGTGTAGGGGTGCAGGGAGGACAGCCCAGCACTGCACAGTGGGCAGAGAGGGCTTGGCGGAGTCACCAGGATGGTCAGGTCCAGGTAAGAACCAGGAGCGGGACAAGGAGGACTCTAAGGGTCGGGGTCAAAGTGGAGAGGTGAGTTCACTGAGGAGAGTGAGGAGGGATGCACAGTCTGAACTGCACCCGGCTGGAGGCAGATGTGGCACGTGTGGAAGCAGACTGGTGAGGAGTGGTGCAGTGGGAAGCTGGAGAACCAGGGAGCAGGCTCAAACCAGACCAGCCCGCAGGGACCAAGACTTTTAGGGAACCCGGCACTGCACAGCACGCCTGATGAGTTGGTAACTGGAGACCTCACAAGCCAGCCCTCTCCTGAAGGATTTGGAAGGCCCTGTCTCCTAGGCATCATCTTTCAATTAAATAAGGATGTTTTTGCTTAAAGTCCACTAATGAGTGAAAACATCCCCTGCTTATCTTTCTGGGTTTGTGAGACCATGCTCAGGAGCATATTCTCCAAATCTATCCATTTGATGGCAAATTTTAGGATATCATTTTCTCTTACTGCTGAGTAGTACTCCATTGTGTAGAGGTACCACAGTTTGTCAATCCCTTCCTCAGTTGAGGGGCATCTAGGTTGTTTCCAGGTTCTTGCTATTATAAATAATGCTGCTATGAACACATTGAACTAATGCTTTTGAGGTATGAATGTGCGTCTTCAGGGTATATGCCCAATAGTGGTGGTATTCCTGGATCCTTGGGGAGAGTGAGTCCAAGTTTTCTAGCACAAAGGCCTGATGATTATTTTAACCAAGATCAAGTTTTCAGAACCCTATATCAAATGAGCACACTGTGCAATGTCTTGAGATTAGGAACAGTTTGGGGAGCACATATTCGGGGGGGAAGCTTCTGAAGTCAGTAGAAACCGTCTTGCTTAGACAGAAAGTGGAAAAAAATAGTAAGTTCCATTCACCCACTGTTCAGAAGGAAAAGGTCTCACTTACCTTAGATAGCAGGAGAATAGTGTGGTTCTTTTTTTTTAAAAAAAAAAAAAAACTTTATTTATTTATTTATTTGCCTTGGTGTTTGCCTGGAACTGGAACTACAGACAGTTGTTAGCTGCCATGTGGGTGCTGGGAATCGAACCCGGGTCCTCTGGAAGAGCAGACGGTGCTCTTAACCGCTGAGCCATCTCTCCAGCCCAATAGTGTGGTTCTTAATCACTTTTTTCCAAATGTTCTTCCCAGCTTTCACGATCCATATGTTACATACACTGTTGTGAAGAGTACAAGAAGCAACTACAACACTCTCCCAAAATAGTGAGTTGGTGCCTCGAATTGATGTTTCCTCAAGGTTGTATTGGCTGTCTCTATTAATAAAAAATTGTAACTCTGACAGCTATACAGTGGGAAGATAGCAAGACTATATTCTTAACTAAAAAATAGTTTTTGCCCTCTCACCAAAACCTGGAATGTTGTGAGGTTTTATTGGCTACAAATATGTTTGTCTGACAGTCTTGGTCACTAGGGAAATATGAGTTCAAGGTTCACATGTAAGATGCCTTGGGAAGAAAAGTGATGTTCTTGTTCTAGGGTATCTCAGGGTCAAAGGCTAGATATGAATTGCCATTGATTATGGAGTGAAGAAATTAGATCCTCTTTGAATGAAAGTTAATTCTGATATCTTTTCTATTATTGTGGCATAGGACAGGCAGCATTAAGCAAAAATGGAATCTCTATAGTCATTCAGGTTAAAGGAGTTAACCATAGTGTCCTTCTCTTTACATACACTGGACTGCATGTGGGACCCTCTGATTCTTACTTGTAGAAAGAGAATGGTGTAAGTAACATTTTGCCTGTGGCCTCTTTGGTCCGAGGAAAATGACTTAGACCTCTATGCAAAGCAACGATGTTTGAAGGTCTGTTTCATAAAATGTGTACATAAGACCATCTTGGGCAAATGAGGAAGGTCTGCAGTAAACATTGTTCTGGGAAATTCTGACATTTTCGTCAGTGAAGTAAAGGAGAATGGCACCTTGAGAAGAAAGGAAACACTTTGCCTTTGTGAGAGGAAGAAATTTGTAAGACATGCTTGGGCAAAGTTAAGAATTGGGAATGGTTGGAAAGAGAAGAGCAATGTATTATTCTATTGAAGGTGAGAGTCCCTGCTACCTTATTCAATGAAGGATAACTGCACTTCAGCATTTAATTCTTCTTTAGAATATTCACATGTTGTGCTGAGTCTTGGAGATTTCTGGCAACAACAATAGCCTTTTGCAATGAGCCTGGACAAATGTCCCTGGCTATATTGCCTCTTCTTTTGTGTTGTGCTCACAGTGCATATAGAGGTAGAAATGATGGGGATACTTGTCTCTACTGATTGGATTAAAGAACATAGCATAGAATCAAGTCTCTAATTCTACACTTGGGAACTGGGATTCAAACCATGTTGGAGCAATGCAGTTCCCTAGCCACCGAGGTCAAAGGTAAAAGATTTAAATCTCTTTTATTAAGAGAGCATTTGTTGGAAGAATTTGAAAGACATAAAGGGATGTCTGAAATTTTGTGAAATAATACTACAAGGTTTTATACAGTGTTATGTAAAAGAGCATGTATAATGTCATCTTGGGAATAAAAAGAATGCATGAGTTCCCTTGGGTCAAAGATAGGGGTTCCCATTCCCCATTATACAGGTCGGCAATATCTAAGGGAATGACTGTCTTGTTAATGAAGGGAAGGACAAATGCCCAGTCTGACCCAAGATATTTCTTATGACAATATTAATAAGTAAGAAATGCATAAGATCTCTTGGAAACGGGGGAGTTCTAAAATATTCTTCTCAGAATTAGGAAATCATGAAACCAACTCCCGCAAAGAATAAATCCTGAATGTCTCTGTTCACAGGAAGGAGGTTCCCAGAAATATTTGTTAGAACAGAAATATACAGTTTACCCATGGTCAAAGGGAAGGTTCCATGCTATGTTAGGTAACATCAAAATGTTTCTAGCTCTGCTTCACTAGTTTACAACTATTTATTTCTGTTACAAACATACATATCCTGCCTGATATCTTTTAGAGTCTAAGGCAAATCTCATAATAATCTTCCAGCAGGATAAGTAATTATATGAACATGGATATGTTCTCAATGTTGTGTTCAGCTGTACATATCTGATTAGCATATGCAAGACCCAGAGTTCTAGCACCAACATGTGTGAGTGGCATCTATGTATGCATGTGCGCATGTGCGTGTGCGTGTGCGTGTGCGTGTGCGTGTGCGTGTGTGTGTGTGTGTGTGTGTGTGTGTGTGTGTGTGTGTGTGTATGTGTTTTAAAGGAAGCAATTCAAAGATACCGATTTGTACATTCAGGGCCATAAGCGAGGGGACATACATGAAAGCAGAAATAGAAGACATATTTTGTTCTATTGGGTTTTTGGAGAGAGAATTCTGTTATGCTAGCTATCCTGGAACTTGCCATCCTCCTCTCTCACCGACTCCAGTAGCTGGGATTACAGGTGTGCAGCACCATGCTCAGAGAAAATGCTACCTTAGAAAATTACAGAAACTATGTCTCACTATACATTACAGCAGGCCCTTTCACAGCACTCATAAAGGGAAGTGCAGATTAGCCGGGTCTAAAAACAAGTAGAAGAGGTAGTTAGAATTTCAAAAGCCAAGAGGAATTTAGACTCGCCTGACCCAGAAGTTCCCCTGTACCATGACGTTAGACATTTCCTCTTCTGTTCCTCATAGTCACGTCAACTCTTCCACTAGGAGAACTGGCATGGTGTGGTGGTTTGAAATGGTGCCAAGAGGTGTGGCACTATCAGGAGGTGTGGCCTTGTTGGAGGAAGTGTGTCACTGTGGGGGTGGACTTTGAGGTCTTTTTCTCAAGCTTCCCCCAGTGTGACAGTCAGTTGACTTCCTGTTGCCTGTTGCTGCCCTCTCAGCTCTAGCATCACATCTGCCTGCATGCCGCCATGCTCCCTGTCAAGACTATGATGGACTGAACCTCTGAAATTGTAAGCGAACCTCCCTCAATTGAAAGCTTTCTTTATAGGAGCTGTGGTGGTCACAGTGTCTCTTCACAACAGTAGAAAACCCTAACTAAGACAAGTGGGTCCTCATTTTTATCCCAAACAGTAAATAGTAGAAAATTAGAGAAATCCAAGAGAGTATGTGGGCAAGAATAAATGCTGAACGGTTGACCACTGGATGTTGGTGACTCCCAGAGTGTGGCTTTAAGAGCACAGTCACAGTCGGTGGATAGGTAACTGTGTTACCTACAGTATCCTTCTGACGGTGATCAGTGAAGAGCGTGTGAAGATCTAATCAAACATCCGACTTGACTAGCTGGGTTCTCATGAGATCACTTGAACGCCAAGTGTGGAGAGCCAGGCGGATGGCTCCAGGGACTCAAGCCGAGGATGGGTTCAAAAGGCGACATCCTCAAGGAGACTACGGGGGTGGGGTCAGGAGTCCGCTCGATAGCCTCCATCAAAACGACTTCCTAACACCGGTTATTCCCATCCAGATTTCACAAATTACCCAGCTGACTAAATTCTTCTAAAATCCTGACAAAACATTTTTTATCCAAGTCTGGTTTGTTTCCAAAGGTGAAAAAGTCTAAATTATAAAATATTGCAATGTCTCAGTGAAAGTAAACATGAGAGAATTATGTGAAATATCATGGAGGTCTATAAAAACTCCTTTATGGAATGAAGAATTCCCAAGAGCATTTTGCCTGATTTAAATTAATAACTTATGCTATGATTAAAACATTGTTTGTATGACTCCTCTAGTTACTCCACATCATGAGAAAGATTGAAGTGTGGCTGTGTGTGTTGACAGCTTGGGACTCTGCCATTCTTTTCCATTTGGAATGAAAGCTCTCCTGCCCACACCTGAGGCTCTGGGCCATCAGTGCCTGCCTCTTAGAATCCTGGGAAACTTCTCTTCTGCCCTGGACTGAAAGTTAGTGTGGATTTGTATGTGTGTTCTTGTACACAAAGTGGGAGAAAACATAAAGAGGTAACGGTGGGAACGTGGGAATGGGAAAGGGGGGATCAGAGGGCAGGTTGTGGGGGTCAGCTCTCTCCTTCAATGATGATGGTTCTGGGGGATAACTCAGGTCATCGGGCCTAGTGAGCACTGAGTGAATCACTGGCTACAATGTGTGTTTTTTTTTGGGGGGGGGGTTTGATGGTACTGGAGAATGAACCTCTGGACTTGTACATGCTAGGTGAATACTGCATCACTGAACTGCATCCATAGTCCGGTTCTAGCTCTATGCCTTTATTTTTAGAATATCCAAGATAAAGTAGATGAAGACAGAGTAAGTTGAGTTGGAATTTGCCTTCTCAGAGCATTGAAGGGCTATTGGCACACCTGTTTAGTGGTATTGGGTTACTTTGCCAAGTACTTCCTTCAGTGATGGCTCTTGAGGAAAGATTTTGTAATTTCTCAATACACTTTCCTTTTTAACAGAATGCTTTCATTTATTGTTGATGATGTCTTTCCTTCCATCCCATGTCTTCTTCTCTTTTTTCCCACCCTGTCCAATTAGTGCTGCCTCCTAGGATGGTGGCTGATCTTATCCAGGTCTTACGCAGATCACCACAGTTACAGAGAGTTCTTGAGTGAAACGGCCATGTGAAGTCCAGAAGACAGCATTTTACAGCACTCCTGCCCACTCTTCAGCTCCTTACTTCTTTCTGCCTTCTCTTCCTAAATGTTCCAAGTCTGGTATGGGGTGTGCTGATATAGATGTCCCATTCAGGGCTGAACATTCAACATTCACTTCCTCTCAGCACTTTGACTGACTGCTACCCTCTCCAAGGAGAAGCTCTCAGGCCTAGCTTGAGAACAGCACTAATCTGTATGTGTAAGAGCAAACAAACATTTAGAGGGCTGGAGAGATGGCTCAGCTGTTAAGAGTACTGACTGTTCTACTAGAGGACCTGAGTTCGATTCCCAACAACCACAGGGTGGCTCACAACCATCTATGATGACATCTGGTACCCTCTTCTGTATTCATAATAAATTTAGAAAAAAAAAACTCAACCTTTAAAGAAAAAGAGTAAATAAACATTTAGAAGGCAGTCGGACAACATGTTGTTCATTTAGTAAGACAGCAATGGTAGAGCCTATGCCCTCCCAGCCATAGCCGGGCATGAATTCCCTCCTATGGAACAGGTCTCAAATGCAAACCTGATTGGTCAACCCCATTCACCTTACAACTCTGATTGGTTGGTCTCCACACTCCATCTCACCTGCACTCAGCAGACTCTTCTGTTTCCAGTCAGGCCTATATTAACAGCTTTTCTTTTGTAGGCTGTAGCTGCACCACTCAGACACAGTTCTCCATCAAGAGACAGCTCTTCAAAGAATTGTTCATTTGATTTGCTCAGTATTAACTGAGATCCTCACATTTTTGTTTTTGAATGAAATTAACCTGTATAATTTTCATTTCTCCATGCTCTTTTTTTTCCCCTGAGGTGGACCATGGATATCTAAATCATTTGGACACATGTCAGCAGTTTTCTTTTTCTGGGGAGACAGGGAGTTGTTTGAGTTTGGTTTTTGTTTCTTTGTTCTGATGCTTCTGGAACTGTGTAAATTACAGATATGAATGATTCCTTTAAAGGCAACAACTGTTAGTAGCTGTGTCAGTTCCCACTGCTATGACAAATCAACCTAAATAATCAACTCTAAGCTACAAACCTTATTTGGACTCACGGGTTCTTCTGTCTCGGCCCATAGTCATTTGGCTCATTGCCTCTGGGGCTGGGGCAGCACAGTCTCTCATGGGGGGTGCAGCAGCAAAGGAAGCTTTTCACTTTGGGATGGACAGAAAGAAAGAGAAAGAAAGGGGAAAGACCAGTGTCCCAATGTCCTTTTTGGGCATGCTCTACAAAGGCCTTTTTTTTCCCCTAGTAGAATTCACTTCATTATAGTACAACAGATTGGGGGCCAAGCCTTTGTCATGTGGCCTTTGAAGATAGTTATTAAAGAAATGATGGAGTAAAGTGTAAATTACAGAAGTGATTCTTCTCTTAGGACAAAAGAAAGAGCCCACACAAGATTCCTAATGATGGAATCATCAATGATAAATCACCAAGAGGGACCTTGCTGCCTATTGAGTATTGCTCCATGAGACTCTGATATCAGCTGTGTTTGCAGGCCCACACTAGTTTAGTAATACTGACTGCCTCTCCCAGCCGTCACTTCACTGAAGTGGGAGGAGAAGAAAGAGTAGAACCCTAGAACTCTAAGGATAAGGCAGTTTCCCAGGATACACCAGATACTACTCAGGATGGGTAGCAGTTACAGGGTTGGGGGTTCCTTTCATAAGCGACTTCCCAAGATACACTATAGCTCTGGAGCCTCAAAACACAGTGATCTCCCCTTGTGGGAACCCATGCTCATACCAGGACCAAGACTGGAACAAAGGATGTGTAAAGGGAAGAGCCTCAGGTATGCTGAGCCAGATTGTGAATGTCTTGGAGTCTGTCCTGAAGGAAATGGGAAACCACTAAACATGAAGCAGTGGGAAGCAAATTAACAGCAGGCTGGCAGGAAGGACAGCATCATCGAATTTAATTGAAAGAGACTGAGAAACCTGCTAGTCTTCAGGAGTTTTTGCCAAATGAGATGATTTAGCAAGATAGGAGACTGTTACACGCTGCCAGAAAGGGTCTCCACTGCAGAGACTGTGTCTGTCCTCTGCAAAAACTTAACAATAGACCCATCTGGAACATCCTCACCATCTTGAATATTTCCTGACCCTGCCATACTGTCATTCGACAGTGGATTTTGACTTTTTGTGTATTTTTAAAGAGTTAATAATAGGCATTAATGCTAAGACACTCATATTTATCAAATATATCTGCTACGTGTAAATGGTAGGATATTTACAAGCCATGTATAAGCCATAGAATATATGCATGATTTAAGTATTAAAGTAAGCATTCAAATTCACAGTAAATATTTCTATTCCAACCATGCAAGCTATGTGTTCATATACTCTTTCACATAGAAAATAATACTACTTCCATTTGGTGTGCCAAATTAAATTAAATAGGCCAAAATATTACACTTATCATGGCTGTCATGCTGAAGTAGGCTGGTTTCAATGAAATAAGACAACCCAGAGTATCACAGTCTTTAACCCAGTTCTTGAAGCTATCCACATCAAGTTGGCAACAGTTTCCCAGGCTTGAAGATCAGTCTTTACCATGATTTAATTACAACTACACTCAGGATGGGTGGCAGTTACAGAGTTGTGAGGTTTCCTTCATACAAGACTTTCTAACACAACCCTGCCAAGCTATTCGCTTGTTACACTGATTTAAAAAAAAAAAAATTAGGTGAGCTTGTCTCTCACTGAGATATGCCTACTAAAAACAATACCCAGCCTGAAAAAGCCACAGCAAAGCATTATTTTATGTTTACTTAAAATATATGCATGTCGGGGCTAGAGAGATGTCTCAGTGGTTAAGAACACTTGGCTATTCTTCCAGAGGTCCTGAGTTCAATTCCCAGCAACTACATGGTGGCTCACAACCATCTATAATGGGATCAGATTCCTTCATATATACATATGTAGGAATATATGTGTATTTATATGTAAAATCTGTGTGTGAACATACATGCACATATGTGTATAGTTTGGATGAAGTTATGCCACTTGGGCTAACAATGGTGTCCCCAAGAAATGTAGACTATCTAGCAAAAACCCCAATGCTGGGCATTAGAAACGTCCCCTCAAGTAGTTGGCCAGGGAAAAAGAGACTCTCAAAATAGAATAACTTCTGCCCTTGCCCTTGGTTGCTTCCCAGAACTTGACGTTCAGTTCCTATTACTGAGGACTCCATGAACTTCCAACACAGGACTTGGAGGAATTAAGCAGGAATAATCTAGAAGCCTCCTCAAGGACTAGATCACATAGTATCAGAAGGTACTATGTAAGCTGGCAAGGGAGAAAAGCAATCAATAGTCCTACCCAGCCACAAAGCCTACAAACCACAATGATGACCAGCATGGCAAGAGATCCCCAAGGGTGCAATAGTGGTACTTATATCCTGGGAGCAACCAACAACCATCTAATTGGACTTAAGGCACACACAATAAGGGGGAATTCATATCCGGTGCTGTAAATCTAGCCAACTAACCATCTGTGGCTGGAGAGTGCATAGATCTTAGAGGATAATCTATACTGACACTCTCCTAAGCCAACTGTCATAACTGCATTCAAAATATTCATCCTAATACCCACATATAAGTGTAGCCCTCAACCCTCATTGAAGATACTCGTTTTTGCAGCATACAGAGATCATTACAGAAAGCTACAGTGGTCAAAATATAGAGAAAAACTGACTGCAATACCCAACACCAACTGTGATCTATAACACAACCCCTACACCCAACCAAGGTTCAGGGAACATCATGGAAAGAGAGGAGGGGTAATGTAAGAGCCAGAGGGTCAGGGCATCTGCTGTGAGATAGTATCTTCTATATATGCTAGTGAATCTGTACCCATGAAACCTAAAGAACACCTACAACACCCATTGACATGTCAGTGAGGAGAGGGAGAATCTCACAAAGCCCCACCCACAGATGAAGAGCTGTAGGCAAGAAAAGGCTGCTAAGGGTGCTGGAGAGATGGCTCAGAGGTTAAGAGCACTGACTGATCTTCTGGAGGACCCGAGTTCAATTCCCAGCAAAACCACATGGTGGCTTATAACCATCTATAGTGAGATCTGGTACCGTCTTCTGTAAACTATATGCATAATAAATAAATAAATATTTTTTTAAAAAAAGGCTTCTAAGAGAGAGAGAATCAGCCTTTCCCAGGGATGAACCCCTAAGTAGTCATTCCTAAGCATGTACACAAAGCAGTGACACTAAATGGACTCAGAAGACTGTATTTTGATATGCGTGAGTGACAATAATAACTAAAGAGTAAGAAGTCCTGAATTTAAGTGGAAGTGAGGAGAGCACATGAGGAGCTGGAGGGATGGAAGGAAAAGTAATGTAAACATGATAGCTATATATAAAATCCTCAAAACACTAACGCTTTAATATTTATCTTTATTTTATGTGAATTGGTGTTTTGCCTGCATGTATAACTGTGTAAGGGTGTCAGATCTTGGAATTACAGACAGTTGTTAGCTGCCATGTGGATGTCAGGAATTGGATTCAGGACCTCTAGAAGAACAGTCAGTGCTTTTAACCGCTGAGCTACCTCTCCAGCCCAAAAAAAAAAAAACAACTAAATTTTAAAAACGAACATAAGTAAGTAAATGAAAATACATTAGAAAAAAATTTAAAAAACAATACTCAACCTTTTTCAGATAATTTGTTTATTTGTGTCTTGCCTCTTAAGAAGTCACTGTATTATTCACTCAATAAATACATGCTGAGCACTTGTTATGTGACAGACGTTGTCTTAAGCCCCTTGGGATAGCCCATTTGTAAATTGAACATCCCTGACGTACACCTCAGAAGTCACACTGCAATAAGGAAAGGCAGCCAGTGAGTGATGAATGATTATCTCGGCTCTGTCAGCAGAGATAAATGTCACAGTGTAAGGAACAGAGTGGCCCAGGAGCAGAGAGATAAGAGACAAGTTGTAATATTAAGGAGGGTGGAGATTGGCCCCAAGAAGAAAGGAACATCTGAGCAAAGAATTGAAGGAGAGTATCTAAGAGTGGTGTCGTAGGTGGGCATACAACAGTGTGATGCTCTCAATGGCACGCCTGGTGTTCCAACAGGCCTTGGGATCAGGAACGTGGTTAGGGTGCACATATAAGCACCAGAGGTCAGAGAGAGGTAGAGGTAGCGTGGACAACTGAAAGGTCTCCAGCCTTTGCTTTCAGGGAGTCCAACACCTCACAAAATCCTGAGCAAAAGCTCGTGAGAGCAGGGATGATTACCTGGCGAGGCAGGCTGGAACTGGAGTGAGGCGAACATAGGCAATGCTGCTAAGAAGCTCTCCGGCCTTTCACATTGTATTTTAGTATTTTTTAATTATTACCAATATTCCTTTTACATACTTTCCACTGTTCTCCCTCTCTCTTCCTTTCTCACTCCCTCCCTTACCCCTTCCCCACCCCATGCCCTAGACAGTCCTCACAGGGGTTAAGGCCTCCCTTGAGTGGCCAACACAGGCTAACATAGCCAGTGAAGCAGGACCCATCCCTTCCTCCCTGTATCAAGGCTGAGAAAGGCATCCCACCATAAGGAGTGGGCTCTAAAAAGCCAGTTCACATAACTGGGATAATTCCTGGTCCCATAGCCAGGGGCCCACTAACAGCTTGACCAATACAACTGTTACTCTCATCATTCCGAGGGCCTGGTTGGATCCCAAGCAGGCTCTCTGTCATCCAGAGTCCACGAGCTCCCATTAGCTTGGGTCAGCTGTCCCTGGTTTTCTCCATCATGCCCTGGACACACACACCCTTGCTCCTCTAGCAGCTTCTCCTTGTCTTCAACTGAAAACTTTTGGTTTTTTTTTGTTTTTTTTTCAAATTTGAAACTTCAAGCTACTTCACTTACTGTGACTTACTGTGTTTTCATTTGGGAAAAGGTATTTGTTGAACGTTATTTTACTTAAACAAATGCAAGTATTATGGGTTTCTTATATTTATAATGTTTATTTTCAAAAAATAATAAATCTAAAAAGAAAAAAAAGAAGCTCTTTGATATTGCTGAACTAGACAACAGCAAAGGAGGGGGAGGAGGGGAAGGCTGGGCTCTGGGTACCTTGAAAAGAGGGGCAATCATAGCTCCTAATAGATGGAATTTTATCAGTTGCTATAAATGCATCACAGAACGCAGTACAGGCTGCCAACCATTCTGCTCAGCTTCCTCTGAGGTGGTCTGTTGAGAATGCTTCTATGGAGAACTCAGGACCACTGCTCTTGGATTTTCAGAATACAGTGAGCCCCTGTTTAAATTCATTACCTGTTATCCAAACTGCCCTGAAGTTTTTCCCTTACACAATTTTTAATCAGCTGGGATTTTTTTAAATTAACATATACATTTTTACATGTTTGTGAAGTACCATGTGACATTTCCATACACAAACACAAATGTATTATGCAATGTTCTAACCGATGTCAGCTCAGCAGGAATTCTAGGCGCAGTTAAGATATTGGGAGAAGCTCAACTTGTCACTGAAGGAGTCTGAAAGGTCAAGAGCATTCTTTTAATACCAGGGTAAAAGTCAGGGTGAACCAAGACCCTAGGGGGTTTTGAGCAAGAACACAGCCTTGGAAACAATCACAGTTCCTGGAGCCAGACCCCTGCTGAACAGAACCTAGCATCCTTGAGGGTCTCTGAACAGGGATTGTAAGAGAAGCATCCATCACTGCCATCTCCCAAGATTCTCAGGGACCTACACAAGCAACCCTGAGTGTGCTCCAAAAATATCCTAACAGTTGGGAGTTGACAGAAGTCCTTGGCAACTGACCCAGCAGTTTGCAACATATTTCTGTAAAGAACAGGAAAGAAAATGCTTTGGGTTTACGTTCATATGGCATCTGCCACAATTTTGCAACCTTGCCATTATATGGTAGATATAGGATTATTATTATAAAATAATATAACATATATTATAAAATAAATGAGCACAATTGTGTTGAAATAAAACTTTATTTATGAACACAGAAACTTAATTTTTTATCATTTTCAACTGTCACAAAATGTGATTTACTATTATTTTCAATCACATAAAAATGTAAAAGCATAGAGACATGGCTAAACAATTAACAGCTTTTACTGCTGTTTCATAAGACTCAGGTTGGTTCCCAGCACCCATATCAATCAGCTCACGACAACCTGTAACCCTAGTGCCAGGGCATCAGTTGCCCTCTTTTGACCTCTGGAGGAACACATATGCATAAATTAAAAATAAACCAATATTTGTTGCCAAGTGTGATGGTACATGCCTTTAATCTCAGCATTCAGGAGCCAGAGGCCAGCCTGGGCTACAGAGTGAGTTCCAGGACAGCCAAAGCTGTTACACAGAAACTCTACATTGAAAAAAAAAGTGTTTTTTCAAATGTAAAAATTATTCTGGTCTTGTTGCGAAATTCAAGCAGTGGATAGTTCTGATTATTTGGTGATAGTTTAAGGACCCCGGACTAAACCAGTTAACTGGACTGGAGGAGAAACTCCTGCACCCTGCTCCTTTGATCTCTATGGACAGCCTCGCTAGGCACAAAGCTTTCTGTGTGGCTGGACAAAATGCAGTAAGGACAGTCCAGTTGTGCCAGGGAGAGGCCACCCTTGACCCAGTGATACTGCCCAAACCACAAGGCACCTCTCTTTCATGGCTCTTTACTGCCATCTGCTGGAACATCTTTATAATGTCAGCCTCAGCACCTACCAGGTTTGAACCCCATCCCTCCGAGTTTTGTGATGTTTCATCTATTCAATTTAAACTCTGGCCCTCAGTCCAGGAAATATGAAAGAAAAACAAATCAAGTCACAGAAGTTCCAAAAGTCACTGTATAAATTTAAAAAAAAAAAAAAACTTCATCCCATCACTTGCTGGGGACAAGGGGAAGGAAGCAGCGACCCAATGTTTCCTCCGAGTTAGGTGAGCTGTGCAACACGGGAGGTGTTCTGTAAACAGGTGCTGTTTCCTGCTACTGAAAAACCCACAATCATGCTCTACCTGGATGTTAGCAAAGCAGAGTGATGCGAGCTATGTGCAGTGTAGGGGAGGCTAAGTTCGTGCACCAGTACAATCAACACAGTGCTAGATTGTGCATGAAGACATGTCTAGGAAAGTCAGATGTACTCGGCTTCTCTCCCACCTAACTTCAGCCAGGTGCCTCCCATACCCCTTCCTTGGTTTTCTCTGGCCCTTCATGGAAAGCGTCTGAGTAGCTGCTGCTGCCTTGGAGGGGCTCTGTTGTGTAACAGCATCATAATTCAGATCAGCAGTCCTGTAGCAAAAATGCTGGAGATAAAACAGGAGGTAAAGGTCTGGCAGAGGTAGTAATGTGTAACAGGCGCTCCACAGAGGGTCAGGAGGATCAGACTTACTGGCCCGCACATCAGATCCCCAATGTCAAAATAATCAGGAGAAAAGGTCGGAGCTGAGACCAAACAATATTGATAATGCTATAAAAAGCTGTGGAGCCTACTGTCCTTTAAGACCAGAACCCTTACCATTCACCTAAGAAGTCAGGGAAGACACCAGAGTGCCTTGCCTCTTCCAGACATTTCTAGCACTTGTAGGCAGGAGAGGAGCAAGTCAAGGTCGACAGCTAAATAGGCATGACCTTTTGACTCACCAAAGGTCTGGAAGCCGTGACACTGGGACTCCGACAATCCTGTCAAGCCTGGGGTCTGGGAAGGAAAGGGACAGTATATGCAAACATCAGATCCAGTTCTAACACGGGTAGGCCCCAGGGTCGTGCCTCAAGACAGTGGCTGTGACCCTCTGAGAAGGCGCCTTCATGGAACAAGATTCAAAGTGACTTCATTCAAAGCCTCTCATTCCAAACAGTGCTCCGCAGGTGTGAGGCCAAGGGCCTGAAAGATGATGACAGAAGATCAGAGAATGGTCTGTTTGTTATCCTGTGAGCATCTGTGACATGAGAACCAGAGATGTCTTTATCTTTCTAACTCTGTGTGTATGTCTATGCTTGTGTCTCATAGGAGCATCTGTCTACACAGCTGTGCACACCTCCATCTGTAAATAAACGTCTGTGTGTCCCCATGTCTCTGCACATTTCTACTTCTGTATGTATCTTCATCTCTTTTTTTAAAAAAACTTTATTTATTTATTTATTTATTTATTTATTTATTTGCCTTGGTGTTTGCCTGGAACTGGAACTACAGACAGTTGTTAGCTGCCATGTGGGTGCTGGGAATCGAACCTGGGTCCTCTGGAAGAGCAGACGGTGCTCTTAACCGCTGAGCCATCTCTCCAGCCCCGTATCTTCATCTCTTTATGTGTACCTATATATAACTCTGAGTGTGTCCATCTATATGTACATGTATCTGTGTGTCTGGTGACTGTCTCTGTGTATGCTGCTCTGTGTGTCTGTGTCTATTTATGTCTCCATCTGTGTGTTAGGATCTTGTGTTTGCCTACATGTCTTTATTGTAGTTCTGTCTATGTATATCTATGTTTCTCTGGTAATGTGTAGTGAGCCCAGCTCTGCCCGTTTGTATGCATCTCCACATATGTCTCTTTGTGTATCTTTGTACATGTGTCTGTGAGTGT
This sequence comes from Sigmodon hispidus, assembly GCA_004025045.1. NCBI lineage: Eukaryota > Metazoa > Chordata > Mammalia > Rodentia > Cricetidae > Sigmodon > Sigmodon hispidus. The sequence continues at coordinate 32,217 of PVIH01012211.1, forward strand.
CTCTCCATTTCTGGGTATCTGTGTCTCTGTACCTGATTGCTGAATGTCTGTCTCTGTAGATGAGAAGGGAGGAAGCCTGAGACAGGGCCCACTCTGTGACCTAGCCTCTCCCTACAGCTAGCTGGACAGAGTACGGCAGGCCTGTGGTACACTCACTGGCTCCATCATGAGGTCGTAGAATGTGTCTAGGATGAAACACATCAGAAAGCTCCCAGAGGAATGTGACATTGGTCTCAAGGGAGCAGCAGAGAAACCAGAGACCTCCCTCCGCCAGTAAGGCATAAAAAGGCAGTCCTAAGTTCTGGGTGCCTGGGAAGCTGGGCGCCACAGGGGGTCTAGACAATACTGAAACTGGGCTGCATGATACCCATCATGGGAGCCCTTGGGAACATCTCTCAGAGGTTTAGAAGTTGTTCAGATGTGCTTGCCAAAGCACATCTCTGCCCAAGTCACCCACAGACTCTAAGGCCCATGGACACCATTCCAGAACCTTTCCCAGCTCTCTGCAAAAGCCCCAGAGGCTACAAAACCTGAGAGGTCAACACAGACCTGGAGACACCAAGACCTCAGAAAGGGGCAGTCACCCCTGGGCACCAAGTAGGCCTTCTATGGAGCCTAGAACTCCCCTGGCAGAATCCACCCAAAGAATAGGTATGTGGCAACCATAAAAGTTTAGCCCAACATGTCTAACTAACACCAGAGTGGAAGAATGGCCCTAAATTGGCTGACTGACTGCTCTCAAGCACAAAGGAAAAGCTAGTCAAGAATTATTGATACAGCGGAGGTCACATTTCTAGATACCCAAGTCCTGCTGGGATCATTAGCCCAGCAAGGATGTTTCTCAGTCTGTTTTACCCTTCACCTGGAGAAAATGCACATCCTTGTCACCTTCCAGCAAATTTCCCGTGCTGGGTTGTCTGTCCTACCTGTGTGACCGGCAGCCAAGGGAAAAGGTCGAAGTAACTTCCATCTTTTCTTCCTTTATAGTTTGACTCCAGGTTGAAGTCAAAGTCCAAACTGCGGGCCTGCGATCCCACTATTTTGCCTCATAAACACTGCTGCGGGCAGAGCGTTTGTGGGCGTGCCCGCAGCGCCCCCTGCTGCCATAAGGGCGTAAAGGCTGCTGGGCTTGGGAAAGGTTTCAGCCTCTAAAAAACTTGGAAATGACCGTGTGCCACTCACAGAGTCTGGCCTGAGCACATACAGAAGCTCAAGCACAAACCAGCCAGGTCAGCTGTGGGCATCAGGGACGGACGAAGAGGAAGCTTAAGAAAGTGACCTGCGTCTCAGTTTGGAGATACCTAGACAGAGTCTAGTTGTTCAGGCCCCACCCTACCCCATCCTCTGCGATGGCCATCTGCTCTATCCTCTGGTTCATCATTGGAGGAGCCTTAACAAGCAGAAGTTGGCTTTTGGGGAGCTCTAGGAAGTGGCAAACCTGTGAAGGGGACCCATAATGTTCTACTTGGGTAGAAGTACCTCTGAAGAATGGAGGCAGGCCATGAGAGGCTGAAGCCACACCAGAGGAGACAAAGGATAACAATCGGAATTCACCCCTCAACTTCACCCAGATACTTCAGAAATCCATCCAGCGTCAAATTCAAATTATTTGTTAATCATAAAGTCAGTTGTGTGATTATTATGGCTGTGTCCTTTACCCAGAAATACATTAACTATTCCCAAACATAATTGAGGCTGCTACAAAGCCTTTGAAATGGCCATCTATGATTTTGCCTATTTCAAAATAAAAATCATTGCCTGTTTCTTACTTCAGTTAAAAAGATGAAAATAAAGCTAATTTAAGTCTTGTTTGGTAAGTAAAAAAATGACAAAGAAAGAGAATGAAACAGTCACTCATATGGCCTTATAGAATCACCTTATATTTCCAACACCATTACTGCCATCACCTTTAACTTTTACAAATGCAAATCACAAGAAATTAAGGAGACACAAGAATTGTATGAAATGTGAGACCCTGGGTTGAATCTTGGAACATAAAATCATCTTTAAAAATTAAGTAAATTTAAATAGTCAAAAATGTATGCTTAAATTAATCCAGCATGTTGTAACAACATCTTTTATGTTGCAATTCTAAGTTGCATTAAAAGTAAGTAAAAAGGCTTGTGTAAATTTTGTGTTTTTGCAAACCTCTGGCAAGTCTAGAATCATTTCAAATTTTTTTTAATTAAAGAACCTATTTTTACCAAAGGCTTCTCTGAGAAAATTATGGTCTCTATTATTTCCTGCTGCTATCATAAAAACAAGAAATGGATTTGCCACGTGGCTTCTGGAGGCTAGGAAGTTAAAAAGCACGGAACTAACTCCAGGTGACCAACTTCTTGCTGCTCCATAACATGGCAGAGGCATCACCTGGTTCAAGCACGCCACTGAGGTCTGTCTTCCTCTTAGGAAGTCATCGTAGGCCCTGCCTCACCACATCACTTAGTCTGTCTTCTCATCTGCTGGCCAGTTTTCACAGCAACTTGACACACGGCAAAAGACAGAAGTTCAACTGAGAAAATGTCCCCACCACACTGGCTTATGGGAAAAAGCCTGTGGTTCATTTTCTTAACTGGTGACTGGTGTGGGTAGGCCTATGACAGGAGTGTGGTGCCACCCTAGGTGGATGGTCCTGGATGGTATTAGAAAGCAAAATGAGTAAGCCATGAAGAGCAATACAGTAAGCAGCACTCCCCGGGGGCCTGTGTCAGTTCTCACCCCCAGGTTCCTGCCTTCATTTCCTCAGTTGCTTTTATCTTGGTGCTTGATCACAACAATAGAAAGGTAACTGCATGGGGGGGGCACAACAAGGCACATTTTAGTTAGAGATTTTATGGTTGTGAAGAGACACCATGACCGCAGCAACTCTTATAAAGAAAAATAGTTAACTGGACCTGACTTACAGTTTCAGAAGCTTAATCTATTATCATCCTGACAGGCAGACACAGTGCTGGAGAATGAGCTAGGAGTTCTGTACCTTGACCCGCAGACAGCAGGAGTTTGTCTCACTGGGCATGATGACTTGAGCATGTATGAGGCCTCAAAGCCACTCCCCCTAATAGGGCCACTCCCTATGGACCAAGCATTCAAACACGAGAGTCTGAATGGGGGCAATTCCTACTTAAACCACCACCACGTTCTACTCCCTAGCCCAGAGGCCTGTAGCCATACCATAATGCATTCAGTCTTCAAAAGTCTCCATAGTCTATAACAGTCTCAAACTTTTTTAAAAGTCTAAGATTTGGGCTGGAGAGGTGGCTCAGTGGTGAAGAGCACTGACTGCTCTTCCAGAGGACCTAGGGTTCAATTCCCAGCACCCACAAGGCAGCTCACAACTGTCTGTAGTTCTACTTTCCAGTTCCAGGCAAACACCAAGGCAAATAAAATTAATTAATTAATTAATTTTTTTTTAAAAAGTCAAGATTCAAAGTCTCTTTTGAGATTAACACAATCTTTAAACTGTAGTCTCATATAAAATAAAATTTAAAAAGCTAGTCACATACTCATAATACATAACCACAGAGGATATACACTACCATTTCAAAACAAAGTAAATGGAGCATAGTGAGGAAATGCTGGACCAAAGCAAGACCAAAAACCAGCTGGACAAACTCCAAACTCTGCATCTCCATGTCTGATACCAAAACACTCTTCAGATCTCCAACTCCATAGAGCTTTGTTGACTGTAACACACTTCTCTCTCGTGGGCTGGTTCCGCTCCAGGTCTGCAACTTTCCTTAACAGGTAGGTATCCCACAACTTTGGCATCTCCAACACTCTGGGGTCTCCAAGGCAGTCCAGGCTTTAACTTCCCAGCTTCACACAGTGGCCTCTCTAGGCGTCTACGCAGGGACAGCTCCCGACACATGCCTGGCCTCAGCAGCCTTCCCTGGGGAGATTCCATGACTGATTTCTTCTGTCACTGACCCTAAAGCCAGAAGCACATGACCACAGCCGCCAAGTTCTGCTATCTGCTGGGGCTGGGACGTGGTTCCTTACTCAGTTCCCTCTTTCTCAGCTTTCTGGTTTTGATTGTTGCCTTCACTGCCTACGCTTGGCTGTCCTGAAAGTCAATCTGTAGACCATGCTAGCCTCAAACTCAGAGAACTGCACGCCTCTTGTCTCCTGGGTGCTGAGATTCCACCTTGACCTAAACTCTTCTCTACCTTTTCACAGGATGGAAGCTTAGCTGGGGGGGTCTTGCTCTGAGGGCACAGCTCCTTTTATTCCATTGAACTTCAGGCTTTCCTTTCAGCTCTGTCTCTCCTTGAACAGGGCAGGGTACTGAGTATTCACTCTGCCCATGACCTTGGGCTATCTGGCCAAGAGAGGCAGTGCTTCTGCCAGCTAGAAAACAGAGCAGGGTCGCAAGTTCTCTAGGTGTGACAGCCAGTTACACTGTCTTGCATTCTAAGTATATTTCCCCAATTTATATCCTAATAAATTCCAATTAAATAGACTCGGGTGCATTGCTAGTAACAAGTGGTACCCAATGTGGGGCTTGAACTCATGACCCTGGGATTAAGGGCCCCATGCTTTACCCTAGCCAGGTTTAACTACTTATACTTAATACTTAGCTCAATTCGAGCCCTAGTGCCCTTTTCTCCTGGAACTGAACATTTTGGGGGGGGGGGCTTGGCTTGCTCCTTTTTATTATAGATCTTCAAAAGAATGAACACTAACAACTATACAACAGAGTCTATAGTAGGCTGTTTTGAGATTTCTCTGCCAATGGAACTATTCCAAATCTCTTCATTTTAGCCTCAAGCAGACTCTTTGAATAAGGGCAAAAAACAACCAGATTCTTCATCAAACCCCCAAGAATGGTCTCTAAACCATATACTAACATTCTTCTCCTCTGAAACCTCTTGAGTCTGGCCCCACAGTTCAAATAACCCTCCGCACCGCTGTCTTCCATGTTCCTACTAAAGTGATTGACTGCTTTTCTAATTCACAACCCCAAAGTTCACATTCCTCCAAGGAAAAAAACGAGGTTCTGTCTATCACAATAATACCCCAGTCTCTGGGACCAACTTCTCTCTTAGTTAGAGTTTTACATGTCTGTGAAGAGACACCATGGCCATGGCAACTCTTACAAAGAAAAACATCTAATTGGGGCTGGCTTTCAGTTCAGAGGTTCAGTCCTTTATCATCGGTGGGAAACATGGTGGTGCAAAGGCAGACATGGTGCTGGTGAAGGAGCACAGCTTGAGCATATATGAGACTTCAAAGCCTGTCTCCACAGTAACTCACTTCTTCCAACAAGGCAGCATCTACTTCAACAATGCCACACCTACTCCAACAAGGCCACACCTACTCCAACAAGGCCACACCTCCTAATAGTGTCACTCCCTATGGGCCAAGCATTCTAACACATGCGTCTATGGGGTCACTCCTATAAAAACCACCTCCCTACAAGATGGACGGCAGAAATGCAGACCTCTATGCTCCTAAGTCCCCAGAAGGGTCATTTTTTTTTTTAAACTTCATTTATTCATTTGCCTTGGTATTTTGCCTGGAACTGGAACTACAGACAGCTGTTAGCTGCCATGTGAGTGCTGGGAATCGAACCCAGGTCCTCTGGAAGAGCAGACGGTGCTCTTAACCGCTGAGCCATCTCTCCAGCCCCAGAAGGGTCATTTTAAGAGGACAACATTGACATAACAAAAGGCAGCTCCTGTTTGTAAGCCAGGTACCCTAAGTACATCTTGAAAGGATCCTAACTCTGTCCAGCTTAGTGACATCAATCAGGATATTCAGCTCTGGAGGATAAAGCCCGAGCCCTGGAAAAGGCATAAATATAAACTTGTCACTGCACTTTCACTACCACCTTCCGCTTTATAAGCAGCTCTATCAGGAGGCTGAAGAACACCGCTAGTTAGAGGGCAGAACCAAATGGTAAGAAGGAAAACATGTCTGAAGTTTGGTGAGTTTAGGGGAGACGATCAATGATAGATACCTAAGCTCAAGAAGATAAAACAGCATCCTGAGTTAATAAATCGGGTAATAGTGAAGTCAAACACAATACACTCTGGCATGAAGGAACAGAGCAGTAGCTTCAGAGAACCAGACTGTTTGTTGACATGCTTTCAGTCTAAAGAAATAGAGAACAGGTCAAAAGACATTAGCCTAGCCCTAGCCCAGGGTTCATGAGCCTTGCCAGAGAATTTCACCAAAGCATAGGTTTGTTTTCCAGTGAGCCCAGCTGTTCAGGCCACCACTGAGCAGGGAGGGAACTGAGAAGGCCAACTCTCTCTCAAGCCCTGGCCTCCATGATATGAATGAGAGTTGGGAAAGCTGAGGTGGCAGCCCACGGAACGTGCAGTCATTGGTGGGGTGGGAATATGCTCTCGGAGCTGTTCTCCAGGCTGGGAGCCTGGACTTCCAACAGGGGTGCAGGGGTACAATCCTGGGGCAGGATGCAAACTGTTCTCATAAACTCTTCCACAAGTGTTCACAAACTCATCTAGCCCCAGAAGCAGTTAGGAAGACATCTTCAGAAAGATGGCAAGAAATGGAGGCTTCTCTTTCCTTCAGATGGCAGCTCACAGAAGCTTCTAGTCACTCTATTCACAGGAACTGAGAGTCCTTTCTGATATAATTATTTATTTCAGAAATACGGACCCTGTGGTTTCATTTTATTAATTATACTCTTGTCTAATTTTCCTCCCTGAAGAAAATAATTCTGAATGTTTTATATATATACATATGTATAAACCTGATAAATATACCATATATATACATATATATGTATATTTTATGTATATGTAAGTTATTTTAACTTTCTGCATTGCCTGCCGTCCCTATACTATTTTAAACAGCATGTAGTGGCCCATAAGGGAGACTGAAGGAGAATCCCATCAAAGAAAAAACAAGTGACCATTATCTACATCTCAGAAGAGCCTCATCTCTTATTTTTGCTTCTCTTTGAACTATTAATTCTGGCTCTTTTTTGGTAACTGAACCCAAAATTGCCATACCCCAAAATTGTTTAAAGTACCCCCACTGGCTTAAGCTTCAGTGTCTACAGTTTGGCTAATATTCCTCTGGGAGGGGTTTGGTGTCTGGATTTTATCTCTCTGCCTCGACTCTGTAATTGCCTGGCTTTCTGCTCATCTTCCTTGGGAGAAAGGTGTCTCCATTCTTGCCTCTTTATTGTCTCTCCCAAACTGCCTCCCACAGGTGGGTAAGGAAGGGTGAGACAGGAAAGGAACACAAAATTCCATTCTTTCTTGTGTCCTTGGATCATGTGTCTCTGTGGCTGATTGTACTGGCTGGTTTTGTGTGACGCAAGCTGGAGCCATCAGAGGAAGGGGCCTCAGTTGAGGAAATGCCTCCATGAGATCCAGCCGAAAGGCATTTTCTCAATTAGTGATCCATGGAGGAAGGCACAGCCCTGATGGTCCTGGGTTCTATAAGAAAGCAGGCTGAAGAAGCCATGGGGAGCAAGCCAGTAAGCAGCCCCCCTCCATGGCCTCTGCATCAGCTCCTGCCTCCAGGTTTCAGTCCTACTTGAGTTCCTGTCCTGACTTCCTTTGGTAATGAACAGCAATGTAGAAGTGTAAAACAAATAAACCCCTTCTTCCCCAACTTGCTGTTTGGTCACAGTGTTTCTGCACAGCAACAGAAATCCTAAGACACTGTGGTCATGAGAGAATGCCAATGGAAAGCAACAGTTAACTCCCCCTGCCTCCCTGATGCCAGGACCCCCTCTCTCTCCCTTCCCCACTATCCCCGTGGAGTCAGAGAAAGACTCTTTCTAGAACTGAGTAAGCATTTATCAACATTTTAATAGAACTGGACCCAAATTATGTTTATGACATAATGTAACAAGCTTAAGATTTCCTGTATGATGATGACTGTCAACTTGACAGACGTCTAGGAGACAAGCCTCCAAGCCCTATCCTTTGAGAGAAAGTTTTTAGATTGGGTTATCGTCTGTGCATGCTGTGAAGGATCATCCTCATTAGGTTCACTGAAGTAGGAAGACAGGCACTAAAATTGGGTGACATTATTCTTAGATACTGGACTAAAAAACCAAAAAAAAAAAAAAATTAAAAAGACCAAGGGATAAAGGGTTGCTGAGCATTAGCATTCATCTCATGTTTTCTGACTGCAGATGCTCTGGGACCAATTGCCTCAAGCTCCTTTTGCAATAATTTCCCTGCCATGATGAACTGTACCTTGAAACTGTCAGCCAAAACAAACCATTATTTTCTTCTAATTATTTTTTTTGTATTTTATGTGATGAATGTTCTGCTTGTATGCAAGTCTGTTTACTGCCCAGTACCCAAGGAGGTCACAAGGGCGCTGGACCCTCAAGGACTTGGAATTACAGATGGACAGGCCTGGGTTTTGCTTTTTAATCATGGTGAAATTTATTGAGTTATTTGTTTATTTATTTTGCTTGGAGAAAGATTTTTTGGTTTGGGTTTTTTGCTTTGTTTTTTGTTTTTCAAGACAGGATTTCTCTGTGTAACAGCTCTGGCTATCTTGAAACTTGCTCTGTAAACCAGGCTAGCCTCTGCCTCCCAAGCACTGGGATTAAAGGTGTGCTCCAACACCAACCAACACCAACACCAACAGCACTACAGTTGGAAGAGGTTTATTCAACCAAAGAGAGGTCCTGTTTTGGTTGCTGGATACCAGAGTTGACCTTCCTATGAATCAGTCATGTGCACCTGACTTTACCACTCTCCGTCTTCTCTCATCACTTAAGGCAGATTTCTCGGGCTGGAGAGGTGGCTCAGCGGTTAAGAGCACTGACTGCTCTTCTCGAGGACCAAGGTTCAATTCCCAGCACCCACATGGCAGCTAACAACTGTCTCTGACTTCAAGATCTGGCACCCTCACAGACATGCAAGCAAAACACCAATACACGTAAAGTAATAAAAATATTAAAAAAAAAAAAAAGATAAGGTTTCTCTCCGTAACCCTGGTGTCCTGGAACTCACTTGTAGACCAGGCTGGCATCAAACTCACAGAGATCCTGCCTCTGCCTCTGGAGTGCTGGGATAAAAGGCATGCACCAACACCGCCCAGCTTGGATCTGTGTTTTATATCTTAGACTTGATCTCTCTGGAAAATATCTTAGCGTAGGAGTTCATACAAATATTTTTCATCCAAATAGTGAGGCTGTCATAACATCATTTTCTGAATCAGCTATCAGTCCTCCCCCTATTGCCAGGGGTGGGGATGTCTTTAACAAGAATTTAAATCTACACTGACAGAATGTTCCTCTAGCCCTCAGCATTCTTCTTCCTGATGAGCTAGCCTTAAGATGCAAGTGGTAGCTGAGAACCAGGCCCCATTTAAGATCTGGGCAAGGACTAGGTGTCTGTCTAGTCTTCCAACCCCAATCCTAACCACTCTATCAAACGGGTCTGGCCCACTAAGGAGGCTGGTAGAGAATAATGCTGCCAAGCCTGATGTCGGGAGCCTGGTGAAGCCCACTCTGATGTTCTCTGACCTCCACAGACAGAGCAAGGCACCCCACAATGAACAAGATGTGAGCAAAATTTCAAAAAATAAATGTACTCATCCTTGCAGATTTATAAAGGAAACATGATTATAGTCTCCCTTCACAACCATCTCCTCCTACCAAAGCTTTATGAACTATTTTCTTGGCAGGATTTGCAACTTGTCCTAAACCTGGTCCCACAGAAAAGAGACATTCTGGGAAGTTAAATGATTTGTCCAACCTAAAACATGTAGTTTTGCGTGAAATTAGGGCAGTGCAAGAGGAAACATTTCTTATGGTGTCCTTCATTCAATAGGATAAATAAATCTATTACGGGGGATTGTGGAGGGGGGCCATCAGGGAAGAAGTCACGGCTCCAGGGGGGTACAAAGTCCTTTTGAAAAGCTATCAGGGGCTGGAGAGATGGCTCAGTGGTTAAGAGCACGCACTATTCTTCAGGGGACCTGAGTTTGATTCCCAGCATCCACATGGCAGCTAAGAACTGTCTGTCATTCCAAGATCTGACACCCTTACACAGTTATACATGCAGGCAAAACACCAATTCACATAAAATAAAAATATTTTTTAAAAAAGAAAAGCTATCAGAAATGCATATAATTAAGTGCAGTCAGTGGAAGCTTAAGACATTTTAGAGAGCTCCCCCCAGCCCCCAAGGATGTTCAAAAACATCCACGCCCCTCCCAGGGCCAAAGACTCGGCAGCGGGAGCTGCTACTGCTCTCCAGAGGCTCCTCTCACATCTGCTTGGTGACTTTTAGTGTTCAAACTTTCCCTTGGTTCCAGGTCTCCCGGGACCCGCGTAGGTGCTACATGCAGTCCTGCTGCTGTATGCTCTGGACTCTCCACGGGTGAGATGCCAGCATTGGGTCACGCACCTAGTCGAAGTGGCACATAAGCTCCAAGCCTGGCGGAGCCTTGTCCATCTTTTGGGTGAGAAATCTTATTATAAACGGACCAGCGGATGGATATCCCTGATTCTTTGTCCGAAATACTTGCTTCCGGCTTTTGAGCTGAGTCTAGCCTGGTTTAACATCAACTACAGCTCCTCCACAGGACGGCGCTCCCCTCCACCAGGAATGCACCAGCGCCGAGCCAGCCTTCCGCATTTCTGCCGCAGCACCTCGGCAGCACTTCCCACAGTGCCCTGGGGCGCGCGCGGGCTCCTGGGAGTTGTAGTCCGGCGCCGCTGGTCGCTGCTGCGGCTGCTGCGGGCTCGGCGCCGGCTTTGTCTGTCTGCGGGCGCGCGCCGCTGCGGTGAGTGAGGCCCAGGCCTGGTCTGTTTGCCCGGGAGAGGGGGCTGTGTCGTGAACCAGCCACCCAGGCCAGGGCGCGTGAACAGACCTGGCCGGCTGGGCAGCAGTCGCCAGCCGCTGACAAGGGTGCGCTGGTCGGAGAGTGGGTGGGCTGCGGTCCGCTGCGGGAGGGCCCCGCTGCGATGTCCGGGCCCCCTGGGAGGCTGGGGCCCCGCGAGCGTGGGTGGGGCCACAGGAAGGTCCAGCTAAGCCTGAAGGGTGCAGAGTCCGTGCCTACGGAGATGAGAAGGGAGTGGCGTCCAGTGTGTCACTCTCAAGCTCCTGTTTGCACCTTGAATTGCCCCAGACCCCCACACATGATCCTATCTGTCCTTCAGCCCCTTTTTCCTGAGCATTCACCATTTTAGGCCTTGAATTTGTAGGGTGTGTCTCAAATATAAGAGAACCTTCACTTTCTGCTCATCGGTTCTTCCAAAAGCTAATGAGATTGTGTTAACTTGTTTAGTAAGTGAAAGAACTAGAGTCAGGTCGGGGCTCTTAGGTTGTTTTCCTCCAGATCATACACCTAGGGAACCAAGGCAGGAATCCAAGTCGAGCAGAGCCTAATTCTGAACTGTGATCGGATTTCTAATAGGAAAAGCAGTGTTTGTGTAATGAAACCACTTTCTTCCAGTGTCTTCGAGAATTTGATTGCTCTGACTTGAGATCCCAATTCTCCCTTACCAATTTCCTGTTGTCCGTTTCCTGTCTGGAGTCACAGTTGAGGGATTATTTGTTGGGTACTTCTTAGTGGAAGTTGAAGTATACATTCTGTTCACTTATTTTGACTTAACCATTTTTCTAGACACTCCAGTGACAAAGGTCCAACCCCAGGGGAGGTGGTACCAAGTGCTTTTCTTTGTGAATGTGCAGGGTTTTTTGTTGGTTTTATTTTTAATCAACAATATCTTGTATTTCTAAATGAATGCATTTGTACCATTTCAGGGAGTCCTTTGTACTTTGTGTTCCAAGTTGGAAGTGAATCTTCTTGTTGTCACAGTAATATGACTGAATGGGATAATGAGACTGAGTGGGTAGAAGGGTCAGCTACTTGGTTAATAAAGCAGAGAATTATAGCATCGGATTGATAATTCATTAAGCTAGGAGTTCAGCTTTTTGATTGGACATACTGAAACAAACATACTGTGTACAGCTACATAAATAAAGTGTACAAATCCAGGAATTTGATCCTTAAATAAACATTCCAAAGGGGGAAAGTGGTGGTTTGGATCTAGAGCCTGCTAAGAATTACCAGAAGGTAACAAGAAATCTTTTGTTAGGTCCTTGTAACTTAAGGAGAGCTGGAGCTATTTCTTCATGTCAGGCTGAAATGTTGATTTCTTAGACTTCAGAAGTAAAATCAGCAGCAGTTGCCTGGGAAGTAGAAGACCTGATCTCATGCCAGGACCAAAGTACAAACAGAAGTGGTCCTTAACTGGGGACTAACACAGGATGAAGCCCATGCCTGTATGCTGTCTGTTCCCACTGCCTCTTTGCTTCTAGATTCATTTTTGTTCCATCAGGCCTGCTCTCTTTTTTAAGATTTATTTATTTACTATGTATACAGTGTTCTGTTTGCATGCCTGAAGGCCAGAAGAGGGTACCAGATGTCATCATAGATAGTTGTGAGCCATCATGTGGATGCTGGGAATTGAACTCAGATCCTCCGGAAGAACGGTCAGTGCTCTTAACCTCTGAGCCATCTCCCCAGCCCCAGGCCTGCTCTCTTTAGCCCACTTTGTAGTGATCTTACCTCAAGCAGGCTTGATTTCCTGTGTTTATACCCCAAACTGGACCTCCTGTTAACTGTATCTTTCTCACTTATCAATTCTACCCTTTTATTGTTTGTTCTTTGGTTTAGTTGGGTTGGGTTGGGTTTGGTTGATTTGATTTTCTGTCCCTCAGGTACCCAAGACCAGCCCATGGAAGAATCATATGAAGAAGCAGTGATCAGAGTCACAGAGCAGGAGTGGACATGTTTGGGTTCCCAACAGCTACTCTGCTGGACTGTCATGGAAGATATGCCCAGAATGTAGCATTTTTCAGTGAGTGAGTCAGATGGTTGTTGGGGCTTCATGTTCCTGTTCTCAGTACTGAGAAGCAGAGGATGCATTCATGTGGTGAAGCTTGCTGCTCTCCAGGGGCATAGGGCTGGAATTGGAGATGATGGTCAGAATAAAGCAAGAAAACAGTTTGATATGGAGGTAGTCTAGTCCTTAGGTTGTCTCAGGCAGAATGAGCATCTTAACTCTCAATTCTACCACTGAGTATGAAAAAATTGAGACAAGGAAGCAACTTCTCTATAATGACCCCTAGAAAATGAATAGACTTGTTCAACTCTATTATAGCTTAGAAGACTAGAAAATAGCATAAATTTTAAAAGAAGGAATTCCAATCGTATTTGCATTATTTAGGAAGTTACATAATTTCTTTAAGCTTCAGCTTTTTGTCTGTATGATAGGATAGATAAGAGACTGCATCCTGGGCTAGAGACATAGCTCAGAGATTAAGAGCACTGACTGCTCTTCCAGGGGTCCTGAGTTCAATTCCCAGCAACCATGTGGTGGCTCACAACCATCTGTAATGAGATCTAGTGACTTCTCTGGCTTGTATACATAATAAATGAATCTTTAAAAAAAAAAAAATAAGCTACATCTTATAAGAATTTGAGGCACAGACATAAAATATCTGAAATTCTGTTGCCTATTTTCTGAGATCATAAACTACTATCAGGAGAGCAGACTGGAATAAGGGTGACTTTCATGCAGCCAGTGCAGTATAGTATAAGCCTTGGAACTTCTCACACGAATTGGTATCTTTGCTTGATTTTATGCTTTTTTTAAAAAAGATTTATTAAAAAAATAAGAAATAAAAAGATTTGTTTATTACGTATACAGTGTTCTGCCTACATGCCAGAAGAGGGCACCAGATCGGATTATTAATGGTTGTGAAACACCATGTGGTTGCTGAGAATTGAACTCGGCAGCCAGGGTTCATCTCTCCGGCCTTTTATGCTTGTTTTTAAAGGGATGCTTTTAAAGTTTTCAAGCTTTACTCTCTTTATATCCTGACTCTACACCTGTTTGGGAGTCAGCTAAAAGTTGGAAAGGGGGGGGAAAAAGCTTAGGTAAAAGGCTCTGTGTGATTCTCTATAAAATTTTCTTACATTATGAGCCTGTTTTTATTGCTTATAAAGTAATCATCTCAGGGCTGGAGTGCTCAGCGGTTAAGAGCACTGCTGCTCTTCCTGGGGGCCCAGGTTCAATTTCCAGCATCTCCTCCAAAAAATAACAGTAATAATAATGATGATGATGTCTACCTACCAAGAATTTGAGAGGCTACGTACATTAAGTTTAAAGGCAGTACATAGCTATGGAGCATGCTAATATTTGAGTCCCAGATAATGCACCTATTACTGGTCATGTGACCTCCCTGTGCTCTCATTTACTTTTCTGTAGCAATCTCAGGATGATTTTTAAAATTGAATTATGTATGCGAAGTTCATAGTAGACTGCCTGTCACATACTAAGCATTCTAAGGGTTGTGTTTCTTTTTTCCCTGTTCTTCTTACTCAGCATATTGGTGCATCTTACATGACTTCCCTCTCATTTTACCAGATGTAATGACAGAAGCCCACAAGTATGATCATTCAGAAGCCACAGGATCTTCAAGCTGGGATTTCCAGAGTTCTTTCAGAAGAGAAAAGCTGGAACAGAAGTCCCCAGATTCTAAGGCCCTACAAGAAGACTCACCTGGAGTGAGACAGAAGGTCTATGATTGCCAGGAATGTGGGAAATCTTTCCGGCAAAAAGGTAGTCTAACATTGCATGAGAGAATCCACACTGGTCAGAAGCCCTTTGAGTGCGCCCAGTGTGGAAAGAGCTTCAGGGCCAAAGGCAATCTAGTTACACATCAGCGAATACACACAGGAGAGAAGCCCTATCAGTGCAAAGAGTGTGGGAAAAGCTTTAGTCAGCGAGGCAGTCTAGCTGTCCATGAGAGACTCCACACTGGACAGAAACCCTATGAATGTGCCATTTGCCAGAGAAGCTTCAGGAATCAAAGTAACCTTGCTGTTCACCGAAGAGTTCACAGTGGTGAGAAGCCCTATAGATGTGACCAGTGTGGAAAAGCTTTCAGTCAGAAAGGAAGCTTAATTGTCCACATCAGAGTTCACACAGGTCTGAAGCCCTATGCGTGTTCCCACTGCAGGAAGAGCTTCCACACCAGGGGGAACTGTATTCTGCATGGAAAAATCCACACAGGAGAGACACCCTATCTCTGTGGCCAATGTGGGAAAAGTTTCACTCAGAGAGGGAGCCTGGCTGTGCACCAACGAAGCTGCTCACAAAGGCTCACCCTGTAACCACTCTCTTCAAAGGAAGTTCTTAGGAGTTAATACAAACCCTCTGTAATCAAGAAGTTTATCTAATTCTATAGGGTAAGTGGAAATTCTTCCAAAAGGACCAGCATTTGGTAGGGCAAACTGACTTTTCCCTTCCCCCAAATGAATATGAAAAATAAATGTCTTGTTTATCATTGTCAAGAATTTTCATAATTTCTTTAGTTTGCTCTATTTCCCTCAGTTACACTCATTAACCTCTAATGTCACACTTGACCTTGTTCTTAGTATGGCATATACAGATACTAGATTTGTAACATATAGCATAAGCCTTTTAAAAAAATCAACTCCTGAACTGTAGAGAAAGCTCAGCCCTTAAAGCTAGGCTCATAATGAAAAAAATAAGCTCTTCATCAATCTCAAGGTCCTTTTCTTCTGTACATATTCAATTTAATCTTCACTCAAGACCACTGAGCAGAATCCAGAGGATAAATGTTTTACTTATCTTTTTATTGGACCTAAATAATGAATGAGCTCAGTAACCTAATAGACTGCTACTGTCCATAGCAGAGGCCTCAGCCTTAGGAAACAAGTTTTCCTTACAAGCTTGCAAAGGTTTGGAGTATGCACATGGAGATTTTCTTCAGTCTTACACTTCTAATTATAACTAATAATACTTGTATGTTACTTTCCATGAAGTGAATTCCAAACTCCCCAAGAAGCACAGTGCCCTTCACTCTCTTGAGCTCCTTTGGAGACAGTAGTGAGGTGCTGAGGTTGGGAAAGGGTGTAACTGTCATTCTAACTGAGCTTATACCAGTCTGTAGTCAGTAATGATGTTCCACTGTTCCAGCAATACTGCGCTCCTCCTACACACTGACAATTTGGAAACATAACTCCCGCTTAGTTCTATTTTAACCTTCGAGGGATGAAGTAAATGAGGAGAGGTTGGTTTGTGGGGAAATTTTCATTTTTTTAATCTGAAGCCACTATTTCATGCTGAGCGTTCTTGTAAATAACTGATGATGATTCACATTAAAGGACTGCTACTGGGTTTTGGTTTTTTGGGTTTTTTTTTCCTTTTTTTGGTTTTTGAGACAGGGTTTTTCTGAGTATTCCTGCCTGTCCTGAAACCAGAGGTTCATCTGCCTCTGCAGATGTGCATGCAGGGATTTAAAGCATGTATCATGTCACCACCCCTGACTTGCAACCCTGTATTTTTTTCTTTTTTTTTAAATGCACTGGTGTTTTGTCATGGGTGTCAGATCCCCTAGAAAGGGAGTTACAGACAAGTGTGAGCTGCCATGTGGCTGCCAGGAATTGAACCTGGTCCCTCTGGAAGAACAGCCAGTGCTCTTAACTGCTGAGCCATCTCCCCAGGCTCTCTACAACCCTATCATAACAGAGGCATGTTCTTAGTTGATGCTGCCTCCTATCAGATGACTTTAGCTTGTGTCAAGTTGATACAACTCTCCGGCACAGGTTCCATCCTGTTCTTTATGGTAGACCTTATAAACTGTAGCCTCCTTAATCCCAAAAAGCTCATGAAAGCAAATCATCATCTAAGGGGTAAATTATGGGCATTCAAACTTTATGCATTTGATTAGTGAAAAAGAGTACTCCCAGAAATGCTTAGGTAATGTTTAGTGATACATACAAAACTAATATTTCCATATGTAGTGACCATTTGTAATCATACACTAAAAATTGTAATTAAACTGGGATATTTATGCAATGGAACTAAACTCAGCAATAAAACATGTCAACAAAACATGGACAATATTATGGATAATTCAGAAAATCTTACATTGATAGAATCTGAACACAGATGGAGTGTTAGATTCCCCCTGTACTTCTTCATAGAACAAGAAAAGCTGATAACTGACTTGAAAAATCAGAACTTTGTGAAATGAGGAAAAAATGTTCTATACTTTCAAGTGTTATGTGCCTGAGTCCATATAGCCATTAACGTTTATTGAATTCACAGGTCAGAGCTGTATGTGTAAGCCATACATACCTCAATGACAGTCATCATGCAGTTTTAATACACTACACACAAGGTCTTTGTCATTTTCTTCTTGAAAATTCAGTGTCTGTGTCACCTCCATTTACACAGGCTGAGTTAATAGAAAGCAGAAATGATGTGGCATTACTTCCAGTGGTAGACATCAAAAGCCCTTACCAGGTCTGCAAAGTTTGCCTGTTTCTTTTGCAGTCCAGTACTTGCCCTATGGGAAATCAGCTACCATGTAAAAAGGAAGGCATTGTGATGTACAAGCTCCATTTACGTTCCAGTTAATAGGTAGAAATAAAAATTATCAGCTCCTGTCCAACACCTCCAAAGGGAGGGAAGAGGCAGCAGTCTTTAAATATGCCTGTTACCCATTCCGTTTGCCAGCTGTGCAATTTGACTGCCAATCCTACAGACATCTATGCAAACAAACCCTTCAGGGGAGGAAAAAGAGCAGCAGGCAGCCTAGAATCCCCTTGATACACCGATACACTGAGTGTTAAGAGAGGACACATCTTTTTCCATGGTAGGTTTCTGATTATTGAATTCCTGTTCAAGATGCAATACCACAGTAGACTACAAAATCCAACATAAGTAGTAAACGTGTGATTCCTGATCTAATTTTTTAACATTTGGGTTTGGGATTTTGTTGTTTTAATTTTCAATTACAAGTAGGTCAAATTGAGCTCCTACCTTTTGTAATGTACTTCTGGCACTCATGCTGAAGGGGTGTTTACACCAGTCCTTGGTTTTCCCCGACTTTATTGGTCCTGACTTAGTGATGTTTAAGTTTCATTGTGCAGGCAATGGTGCTGACTTGTGGGAGGAGACGCTTGGGTACTCAGCTACTTGTCTGTGGTCTCTGGCTTCACAGGATGCTCAAAGGGCCAAAGAATCAGTGGGAGCCAGATGTTTTCTAGTACTGTGGAAAATGTCATCATTGCATGGTGATTGAATTTCTAGAATGCTGTTGGTAATGTAGCTGTTTTTACAATATTATTCTGCCAATCCATGAGCAGCATGATAGATTTTTCCATCATATCATGCTTTCTTCAGTATCTTTGAGTTTTTATTGTTGAGATCTTTTCTCTCCTCAGCTAGGTTTTCTCCTAGATATTTGTTTTTTGAAGCTGTTATGAATTGGACTTTTCCCTGATCTATTTTCCAGCATTATTGGTATATAGAAGAGCTATTGATATTTTATGTTGATTCTATATTCAACTACTCAGTGAAAGTGTTTCTGGTACTAGGATTTTTTTTCCTTTTTCTTTGTGTTTGTTTGTTTTTTTGGGGGGTAGGTTTTTTTGAGACAAGGTTTTTGTTGTGTAGCTTTGAGCCTGTTCTAGAACTGGCTCTGTAGACCAGGCTGGCCTCAAACACACAGAGATCTGCCTGCTTCTGCCTCCCAAGTGTGAGTGCTGGGATTAAAGACATATGCTGCTGTCATGACACAGCCAAGTAGTGGCATTAGAATTTTCTAATGGGCTATTTAGGGTCCTGTTATCTCCAAGCATGGTTGCTTCGACTTCTTTATATTATATGCCTCTGCATAACGTGCTGCTTTATCTAGACTTTAGCACTATTTTGAATAAGTGAGTGGAGGGTAGACACTCATGTCCTTCCTGATTTCAGAAGAAATGCTTTCAGTCTTCCCCTATTTAGTATAATGTTGACTATAGATGACTTTATGAAGATGTGTTCTTTTCATTTCTAGTTTCTTCAGGGCCTTTGTCCTGAAGGGATATTGAGCTTTATAAATGGCTTTTTATGCATTCAGTCTGTAAGCATTTTACTAAGAATTTTTGTGTCTACGATCATCAGAGAAAGTAATCTCTATTTTTCTTTGTTTGTTGTTTGTTTGTTTGTTTTATCCTTGTCTAGTTGTGTTACTGCTCAAGCCTGGCTTTGTAGAATAAACTTGGTAATTTTCCTTCTATTTCTATTACATGGAATAATTTGCAAAGCACTGAAATATTTTCTTTGTGATATTTGTTTTGTGTTACATGGTGGTGCCATACACACACACACACAAAGGAAGGGAACTCATGACAAAATAATGACTGCACTAAAGGCCAGTTGGTAAGCCACTGAGTTTTTATTGGAATTATTAATAGGAGTATTGTGGGGTTACATATAGAAGTAGGGATGACTCAATTGCATCTGCATCACTGAAAAACCCACCCCAACACAGGTAACAAGGCACAAAAGGCTACATTGCTAGGGCTGCCAGCACACCTTGGAGACAACTAACTCTTCAGGTCAGAGAGATCTCCTCCCTGCAGCTCCATGGGTCAGAGTTCCTCCTATAAAGCAGGGAGACCTCTTCAAGAGTCTTGTAAGTTTCCATTTTCTCAGACCTATAGTAGTGTGTTAACCTCCTGAGTTCCTGAGTCCCCACCCACTTCGGAAGGGAACGTTTCAATTTGTAGTAAACTAGTAGATAACACATAGGCTTGTGGGAGGTCAGTATTGGATATGTTCCTAAATTGTTTTCTCCGTCTCTAGCTGACTGACTCTCTCACTGAACCTAGGGTTCAGGGGGTTGGTTACATTCACTGGCCAGTAAATCTCTGAGCCCCTCCTTTCTCTGCCTCCCCAGCACTGGGATTAAAGGTGCATGCCAGCCATGTCTGAAGATGAGAACTCAGGTTCTTCCCTGATTGAGCTCTCTCCAGCTCCTAGGAAGACTATGTCTCCTTCATCTCAGTTGTCATGATCTTTATGAGGTGTTGATATCCTCTTAATAGCCTCTTTATTTCATCTTGATAAGTTGTGTGTTTAGGGATTTTTCTTCTAAAATTTTCAAGTTTTGTTTTTTAAAAAAACATATACATATATTTGTTTGCCTTGGTGTTTGCCTGGAACTGGGAACTGGAACTACAGACAGTTATGAGCTGCCATGTGGTTGCTGGGAATCGAACTCAGGTCCTCTGGAAGAGCAGTCAGTGCTCTTAACTGCTGAGCCATCTCTCCAGCCCCAGTTGGAGTTAGTTGTAGCCTCCCCTTCCCTTGTGCCCAGTTGAGGAGTTTGTCAGCCTTGTTTATTTTTTCAGTGAAGAAACTCTGGTTTGTTGATTCTATATATTATTCTTCTGTTATTTCACTATTCTCTGCCCTGATCTTTAGAATTTGGGGGGCAAATATTACATAATTTATTTATTTAACCTCTGACATTAAGAACACTCAGCCATAAATTTTATTAGAATGACTTAGCTGTCTCCCAAATATTCTGGTAAGCCGTTTTCACTTTTCTTTGAAGCTGGAACTTTGAAACATTCTCCCAAATTTCTTTAATGACTCACTTGTTATAAAAAAAAAAAAGTCTATATTCTTCAGCCTCTAATATCTGTGTAGTTCCTGCGTTTTCTCTTCTATTGAGCTCTAGTTTTGTTGCACTGTGATCTGACACAATACAATAATTGTTTAGACTTTGAAGAATATAGTCTTTTAACATTGGTTTAGTGTGTGTGTGCTCTTGCTGTACCCCTGCCCAGTCCCTCTTCTGTCTTCATGTCTTAATTTTAAGCAGATTTTATGCAGGCATCCACCATTGCTATGTTTGTAATTGTAATGGCCACATCACCTTCAAAGGATAGCATTTCACAACATTCCTCACCATTCTCTGGCTCTTTTTTTTTTTTTTAAGATTTATTTATTATGTATACAGGTTCTGCCTGCATGTAGGCCTGTGAACCAGAACAGAGCACCAGATCTCATTATAGGTGGTTGTGAGCCACCGTGTGGTTGCTGGGAATTGAACTCAAGACCTCTAGAAGAAGAGCCAGTGCTTTTAATTTCTGAGCCATCTCTCCAGCTCCAGCCTCTGGCTCTTACATTCTTTTCACAGCCTCTTTTGCAGTGTCCTATGAACCTTGGAGAGAGTATTATAGATGTCCTGTTCAGGGCTGAGGACTCAGCAATCGCTTATTTTTGACATTTTGAAAGTTATGAGTCTCTGCATAAACCATTTCCTCTACAATGAGAATCTTCTCTAATCAATACTGACAGCAGCACTCATCTATGGGTATAAAGTAAACATACATATTTAGAAGGTAGTTTGACTACATGTCTGTTTAGCAAAATATCAGTAGTAAACTCCCCCAGACCTTACCATGGCCTGTGAGTTCATCACCCATAAGCTTTTGACCTGGTTTCCCATGTCAGGCATGTATTCCCTTCCATGGACTGAACCTCAGATCCAAACATTAAACAGTCATGACATTATTGCATCAGTGGGTACAGCCTGACTGAGAGGTCTGTATCCATAGCATGTTGGATTTACAAACAGGTAACGCTATAGATGACTATTCTCAGACAGCAGCCTGCACAACACCTCTAACGTTATGAACACTTCTAGACTGGTTCCAGCTTTATTTCTGTGTCCTAAATCCAAAGTGTAATATTTACAACAATAGGACTTGCCTATTCTGACAAAGAACCATGGCTTTTCCATTCCTTCCATCCCTTCTTCCATAATGTGTCCTTATCTCTGGGGGGTAGGGACATTGAAATTGATGTATGGTTTATAGATGAGTATTCAACTGCCACTTGTCTCATCACACTGGATAGTTTTGAACTATATTAGGGTTCTCTAGAGTAAGAGAACTTAAAGAATGAATACATACTCACTCACGTATATATAGCTCAATCACATGTAGAGTACTCGGGCAGGATGTATGTCAGATATACACTTATCCCTCACTGGATGTAGATAGGAGGGCAGGAAATAGATAGGAATGTATGCTTACCCTTGACTAGACCTGATGGGAAATAAAATGGCCTATGGGGTTGCCCTTTTAAGCTCTACAAGGTTTGACTCATAGCCATTTTTCCAGGAACCCAGAGATGGGCCTGGCCAGAGCCCATCTATCTGGCCAGTATTTAATTAAAGCTTGCTTCAAATGTGGCTTTAAATTGTGGTAGTGGTCTGGTTCTCAACCGGTGGGATTAACATAAACATGGTTATTTGGAAACAACATGTGACATCCCTAACCATTAACTTTGTTTGAGCTTAGTTTACAGTATCATATTAGATTTCCCTCCTACGGAGCAGGCTCAAACCCATCAGAATGTAGCCGGTCACTCAGTACATACTCAGTACATTGCCACCATTGCACCAGTGAGCACATCTTGTCAGGCTTGTTAGCAGAGCTATAGCCATCCACAGCTAGATAAAACTGTCATTGACACGCAGTTCTCCCACGCAGACTCACAACACTCCTAACTACGAGAGCTAGCCTTCTGGGAAGAAGCATCCACCCCAATTCCAGCTTAATTTCTCTCTGTGCTGAAATCAGAATATGTGGTACCTTCAGTAAAAGGTCTTATTTTATTTTGGTGAGCAATCAACAGGAATGCCATTGCCAGTTTTTAACCAGATTATTTGATTTCTTGGTATTTAGCGTTTTAGTTCTTTGTTGAGTCTACATATTAATCCTCTGTCATATGTGTAGCTGGCATAGATTTCCCCCCCTCCACTGGGTGCCTCTTTACTCGGTTAACTGTTGTATAAAACCTTTTAATTTCATGTATTTGCTGACTGTCAGCCTTATCTCCTGAGTGACTAGAGTCCTATTCAGAAAGTCCTTACCTATGCCTAAATCTTGAAGTATTCTTCCTCTAGCAGCTTTAGAATTTCAATCCCTACATTAAAATCTTTCATTCTTTCAGAATTGATTTTTGTGTATATGGATCTAACCACCAGGTTTTATTCTTTTGGGGTGGTTCACTTGGGGGGGGGGTTAGACAGAGTTTCTCTGTGTATCCTTGGCTGTTCTGAAAGACCAGGCTGACTCAGTCTCACAGAGATCTTCCTACCTCTGCCTCCCAAGTGCTATGGTTGAAGGCCTGTGCCACCACCGCCCGGCCCCGAGTTTCATTCTTTCACATGTACTATCCAGTTTTCACAATACCACTTGTTAAAAGGACTGTGTACTTTCACCATTGTAGTCAAAATCAGGAGCTATAAGCTGCATGGGTCTACACCCGGGCCGTCTCATTTTTATTGCCTGCCATGTCAGGTGGAGCTGCTTTCTGTGACTGACTACTACACCTGACAGCAGGTGTGGCAATACATCCTGCCTTGGTTTGATTTTGTTTAGCTAAGGACTGCTTTGTCTATCCAAGGTCTTCGGAGCATCAAAGTGAATTTTTAAGTTTTTTTTTTTTATTTCTATAAAGATTGTCACTGGAATTTTGATGACTTTAGATTGATTTTGCTAAAATATCTATTTTCACAAAGTATGTTCTGTTTAAACACAAGTATGGACATTCTTCCCATTTTCTTTTTTTTTTTTTTTTTTAAAAAACAGATGATTATTTTTTTTTAAAACTTTATTTGCCTTGGTGTTTGCCTGGAACTGGAACTACAGACAGTTGTTAGCTGCCATATGGGTGCCAGGAATCGAACCCAGGTCCTCTGGAAGAGCAGACGGTGCTCTTAACCGCTGAGCCATCTCTCCAGCCCCTTCCCATTTTCTAATGTCTTTATTCTGTTAGTGTTTCAAAGTTCCCATTATAGAGGCCTTTCATTTCCTTGGTTACATGTCTTAATCCAGTGTCATAAGGATATTCAAAATCTTCCTATATCAACAAAGGAGCATTTAATTATTATGTGTGTGTGTCTGTGTCTGTGCAGGAAGAAATCCAAAAACTTAAAAACAAACTCAAGTGTAGAGTATCGCTCTCTCCTGGCCTGATTTGATGTCAATATTGAGTATTCTCTTTTCTGATGAAGATGGGGCTAATAAGAAGGGAATGCCATGGCTGCTTGGGAAAGAGACCATCCCCACCTGCTCTGGGTGTTATGGCAGCAGATGAAAAGTTCCCCAACCAACAACCTGTGTGGGATAACAAAGAGGTCTATCGAGGCCACAGGCAAGGTCTTTGAAGCTTGATCATGAGGGGGAATAGAGAATCAGGGCGGATCCCAGAGTATGAGCAAAGCCTTTAATGGACCACAGGGAAACATGAAGGCCTCAGAGTTCCAGGAGAGGCTAAGATCAGATGAGAAAGAGCCTGTGGTTACACAGAAGAGCCCTTGGGACAAGGGATGCTAAAGTCACTCTGTAACTAACAGAGAATGAGTCATAGTGAGAAAGTTACAGAAGATCTGAGGATGGTTCTGGGGAGAAAGAAATTATTTTGGAACAGATTCTGTGGCTGCATGTTCCTCTCTATCCTAGCCTGAACAAGAGCAACAAATGTCCCTCCTCTGAAGCTGTAATTACGTGGTTAACTTGTAAAGGTCTTTGACTCTGTATGTATTTTCTTTCCTGTCTTTTCTTGCTTACAAGGAGTATTCTCCCACTCAAGGTCATTGGTAATATGCCAGAAACTGGCTAAAACGTAAACTTTAAGTCCAACTGGACAGATTTTCCTGGAGACCTCCCATAGGATAAAGCTTGGTATAGAAGCTCATGCTTACTGTGCTGTGCCAGGAATATAATTAGGGTTAACTCTTGTTTAGGGAAATGAAATAAGTATGAAGTAGGGGAAAGAAAGCTAGAGAGTTGTTGAGAAAGCTATGAGGTCTTATTTTATATTTTTGTTGAAAAGAGTTAAAAATAAAAAATATTTTAGATAAGGGTGGATTTTATCCTAGGCATTTATTTAAAGCAGAAGATGAAGGCAAGGTCATAAAAATTTAAAGTCATCACAGATAATCTGAGTAATTTATACAAGGCTTGTGGAAAATGAGGTTTAAGGGTGATATTGGGGGTGCTGGAGAAATGGCTCAGGGGTTAAGAGCACTGACTGTTCTTCCTGAGGACCTGAGTTCAATTCCCAGCATCCACATGGCAGTTAACAACTGTCTGTAATTCCAAGATCTGACACCCTTACACAGTTATACATGCAGGCAAAACACAAATTCACATAAAATAAAAATAGATATTTAAAAAAAAATGAGAGAGTGATATTGGGAGCTGGAGGGATGACTCAGAGGTTAAGAGCACAGGCTGCGCTTCCAGAGGTCCCGAGTTAGGTTCCTGGCACCCACATGGTGGCTCACAACCATCCATAATGAGATCTGGTGCCCTCTTGTGGTATCCAAGCATGCATGCAGGCGGAGCACTGTATACATAATAAAGATTTGCTTTTAAAAAAAAAAAGTGATATTGATAGGTTGTTCTGCCACCACCTCCCCATCCACCAACACTGTTCAAACTGAACTGAAAAATTGTAACAGGTATATTTGAAGAGGAACAGCTGGGTGATTCTCAGGTGCAGAGAAGTGGCACCCCCCCCCATTTCACACACACCCCCACAGTCCCACAGCCCACACCCCCACCCCCGCAAACGAAAGCAGGGAGACTTTATGGGTTGTAGGTGATGACTTTGGTTCACCACAAGGTGAGCTTGTGCCCAAGAATGGTCAAAAACTGAGCTCTTGGGTGGGTATTTGGGTGGATGGCAACTTCATGGAGGAAGCTGACAAGACTTATTCTGTGGGTTTGGGGTCACCTTTCCTTTGTTCAGAGGCTCTCTCAGGGGGTGGAGTTTGGAAAGAGAGAGATAGGAATGAGGCTTCCCAGAAAGTGCAAGGGTGAGCAGGAGATTCCAACCAAACAGGTATGTTAGGTGGTTTTATTAAAATCCCTAAAGTTAGCCTGGTGTGGGCACAAACTCAGACATCTGCCGCTTGCCTCTGTTGGGATTAAAGGAATACCTGGCAGCTCATGCCTTTAATCTCAGCACTTTGAGGTAGAAGCAGATAGAGCTCTGTGATTGAATGAATTTCAGGACAGCCAGGACTATGTAGATAGACCCTGTCTCAAAAATAAATAAACATATAAAGAAAAAAATCCCTAAAGTTATGGTGATCTATTTTGGTGAGACCCAAGAACTGGATCAAAGGGACAAGGATTGTAACAGTTAAATTTAAGATCCTGTTGTACCCGTGTGGAGGGCCCCCAGAGATCACCAGGGAGCTGGATTCCAATGCAAACACATGAGGGTCAGCTTATTTGAACCTGTCCAGGTTTGAACCCAGGCCAAAACCCTATGTTCTCACAAAGCAGATGAGAAGGTTTTTAAAGAAAAAAAAAAAACATGTTTTAGCATTCCAAGATTGGGTAAAGGAATATGGGGTAGAGTAATTCTTGGAAACTATTGGTTCAACTTTCAGCATAAACCCAAGTTCTGAATCTACTGGCTGTTGGGCACATTCCTGAGATTTTTCCTAGATTCTTCTTAGACCTTAGCCCTGCCCTCAGGCACTAAATGGTCTTTTTCCCCCCCAGATAAAGTTTTGTACACACATGCTTGTCCCTGATTGGATGTAGGCTAGAGCTATGTCAGGCTGTTTGCTTACCCTTGATTGGACTTGATGGGAAATGCAATGAATTGTGTGCTTTCCTTCATAAGCAGGTGCAAACCATGACTTGGGGTCATTTGTCAGGAGGCTGCTTACTGACCTAGACAGAGCCAATCCACCTGGCCAGTATTTAATTAAAGCTTGCTTCAAATTTGGCTTTAAATTTATTCTCAATCAGTGGGATTAACAGAATGTTGGTACAGTCAAGGTAATTGCTTGTGATTTTGCTGGCATTGTTATGTTTTATCTTGGGGAAACTGAGTCATAACAAAACCAAGGTTCATTTAAAATTGGCTGTTTTGTCCAAGGCTTATCTAAATTCTATACAGAGTCAAAATTACAAGACCAGTAAAGCCATTTTTCTGAGTATTCAACAAAGCTTGGAAGCCTAGCCTTCATCAGTGAGGAAAGAGAGTCTGAAGACAGTTTCCTAGCCCTTGTTCTCAAAGTCAGTCAGGATAGGATCTATCTGAAGAGTCAGGATAGGATCTACCTGAAGAGTCAGGATAGGATCTACCTGAAGAGTCAGGATAGGATCTACCTGAATAGTCATCAGGCCTCTTGATCAGAGAGGCCACAAAAGTCTTCAGAGATAGACAGACCCTAACTAGGGTACATCATCTCAGTGGGTCACTGGGATCTCAGGCTGTGATGCAATGCAGAGTTATAATGAGATGGGGGTCTACACTATTTCTAAACAGGTGAAGGATGTGGAACTTGCCAAAGAACAAAATTTTAAAAGGCTAATGAGAAAACAAACCCCAAATGGGAGGCCCCTGAACTGAGACCCTTTCAAAGTATCCAAGTGGACTTCACAGAAATGCCTAGAGAGGCTTGACGCCACAACTGCCACGAGGGCTTAAAGAAAGCCAGACACACAGCAGGCCCATGCTAGCACCTGGTGGTTCCTGCTGTGTGTCTGACGCAATCCAGGGAGGAGCCAACACCTAAGGAGAAATACCTGACATTCCAAACATTCCCCTCCTGGGAAAGAGACCTTTACCACAGAACAGATAGTCTCCAGGTACCGGTAAACCTTAATGACCACCGCTAAACATTGAAACATCTCTAGAATTCAAAGCAGCCAATGAATTCATAACAGGTACCCCAGCCTGAGTTTGGACCAATCCCAGGACTGTAACTCCATACGTAGCTCTGAAGCCCCTAAAGCCAGTAAAAACCCTTGCCTAGTGCTGCTGCTCAGGGTCACTCCTACTCTACAGCCATATAGGACAGACAGAGTGACCCAAGCTAGCTTGTCAATAAAGAAACTCTACTGTTGTATCAAATTTGGTCTCTTGATGGTCTATTGAGGGTCTGGACTCTGGGCACAATAAAGGCTAAGTAGAATAGCTGAAGCATTTACTAATGATAGTGAAAACCCCCTCCATGTGGGTAGAGACCCTTTCTCCTCCCATCTACAATTGTTGATAATGTGATTAAACTGTAGAAAATACAGACTCAGACCCTGAAAACCATCTTACCAATAGAATTCTAAAAGACCTCATGAAGGGACTATTGTACCCCTTTGGCACCCTCCTTCCTCGTAAAAATTGAATCATGCCTTTAAATGACAGATTCATAAATTAATTCCAGAGACTAAATTGTCTGGGACCAAGTGTTTGCCTTTGGCTTTCCTTAGAATCTACAAAGCCTCTCAAAAGGACTAGCACTGTCCCCTTATAAAAGGTCATATGGATTGCTATACCTAGGAAAGGTCAATGACTTTCACAGGAAAACAAATATCAGGTTCTTGGAAAGCTTCACGTTTTTCTCTTAGATTAAGGGTCTTCTCACCCACACTCCCCACCTCAAACTCCCAGCACATCCTTTCCAGCCTGGAAAATGAATGCTGATAAAAAACTGGAAAGAGAAGAAATTGGATCAGATCTGTGAGGGGCCCGTTTTGATGCTGTTAGCCACTGAACCTGCAGTTTGGATAACTGAGAAGGTTCCACCCATAAACAAGGCTGTGACAGTATTGCCTAGAGAAAAAGGACGCTCCTACCACAAGGAGACCCTTTGAGCCACCATGTGGTTGCTGGGAATTGAACTCAGAACCTCTAGAAGAACAGTCAGCGCTCTTAACCTCTGAGCCATCTCTCCAGCCCAAGAGGACTCTTTGAAATTAGGATTAAGAACTATTTTTAGTCCATTATTTATAGAGAAAAATAATGGGAAACCTGGTGATTTGGTTTAACTATAAAACAATCTCTCCACTAACCTGTCAATTTAATATCTAGTCTGATGAACTATCCTGCCTTCATCTTGAACTTTAAAAAGCCATGTTATAGTAAAGACAAACTAGGTTCATACCTGTGTGAGACCAAAAAAGGAATAACATACCTTGTTGGTTAAGGATTCTGTTTGCAGCTAAGACAGTTAAGAATTAAACTCCTAAACCATCAGTGGTGGCTCATGCCTTTAACCTCAGCACTCAGGAGGCAGAGGCAGACAGATCTCTATGAGTTTGAGGCCAGCTTGGTCTATACAGTGAGTTCCAGGACAGCCAGGGTTTTGTAGAGAGGCCCTGTCTCAAAAAGGAAACAGGAAAAAGAGAAAACTGTAAAACAAAATTCAAATAGTAAAGGAAGATGTTCTATAAGACTGAGAGTCTTTACTGTAACTGTGTCTGGGTGATATATTATTTGTAACCTAACAAGTAGATTGCCTTGAAATTCAGAGGGCAGAACCACCCGCAGAGTTAGCCACAGAGGTAAGGCAGTGGTGATACACATCTTTATCCCCAGCACTAGGAAGGTTGAAACAGGAAATGATGTGACTGAGTAGAGAACAGAATATAAAGCAGGAGGAGATAGGCGTTCAACCCTTCGCTTTTGGCTGAGGACTCAGAAGCATTCAGTATGAGGATTCCTGGAGGCAGGATCTTCCCCTTGCAGCCCGAGGATTCAGTGGTGGTGACAAATTTCTCTAGTGGCTTGTTCCTCTGCTTCTCTAATCTTTAAGCATTTACCCCAATATCAGTCTCTGGATTTTTTATTATAAGACCAATTAGGATTCATGCAACACCTGTCTTTTAGTAATCGAAGATTTAGACCAGGGACCTTTCATCACTGGAACATAAGGGCTAGGAGCATGCAAAAGTAAAGGTTTCAGAAAAACTATAGATGTTCAAATTGGGCATAAGGAAATGAATCCCTGGCTGGAATGTATATTAAATAAAAGAAGCTATTGTGCCACTCAGCAGGAAGGCCAGCAGCTTACACAGCAGAGATTCTGGAAAGCTGCAGAACACAGGCCAAGGGCCTCCAGTGGGAGCCTGGTTCCTGCTCCGGTCAACTTTGGAGGGATGGAATGCATGATCTTCTTACGGACAAGATGCTCCAAGGGATGCCATTTTGTAATTTCCTGTTTCTAAACAATAAGGAACATTTGTTGTTTAAGACAGAAACCCTCCTGCCCAAACTTCCTGACCTCCCTGTACAGGAACTATTTACACCTCCTGCCTTAGAAGTGTATGGGGTGGTGAGGAAGATTTGGAATTCTTAAGATTGAAGAATCAGGGACGCACCTCCATTTTAAGCAAGCCCCAACCCCAGCTTGAAACAGGCCTGAGTTCTGCTGAGTACAAAGTACAAAACAGGAGCTAGCCTAGGGCTAACTAATTAACCATGGAATGTCCCAACCCAGAAGATAGTCTATAGAGGAAAGGTTGAAAAACAGCTGGCTAAAATAACAGAGGAATTCTGGAAAGCACCCCCCC
Organism: Sigmodon hispidus; assembly: GCA_004025045.1. Lineage (NCBI taxonomy): Eukaryota > Metazoa > Chordata > Mammalia > Rodentia > Cricetidae > Sigmodon > Sigmodon hispidus. The sequence continues at coordinate 62,382 of PVIH01012211.1, forward strand.
CCCAAAAAAAAACCCAAGATAATCAGAACTGTACCCCTAACTGATATGTAACCTCCTGGTTTTGCCTTTAAAACCCAGCTTGCAGAGGGGCAGGTACCTCTTCCAGCCACCACTAAGTCTGGGGTCCTGCTGAGGCTTGCACTTTTCAATAAATTTTGTTTTTTGTTATTTTGGAGAGTTCTCCTCTCTGATGCTCTCTTTGGGAGACTTGTGACCAGGGCACAACGAGGTGTGTGTGTGGATATAAATGTCTCCATGCCTCTGAAAAGATGTGACACCATTCCAGCCTGAGCACTGTCAGCTGCTAACAGGGCAGGCATTAGTTAAGATCTGTCCTTCTCACTATTAGAATTTCAGCAGTCTATTCAAGGTCAGCTGCCATTGAGGAAAGTTTCTGACTCCAGGAGGGTCATTTGATCTTTGTATTTATCTAGATTCTGCCAGAGTGCCAGTAGGAGGCCCTGGTGAGTTTAAGGCTAGCAACAGAAAAATAGCAGCAGGATTGAGCCAGTACTATTTCGGTAACCTAAAATAAATAAAAAATATAGACTGGCCTGGGCAGTGGTGATGCACACCTTAATCCCAGCACTTGGGAGGCAGAGGCAGTCAGATCTCTGAGTTCAAAGCCAGCCTGGTCTATATAGAGATTTCCAATACAGCCAGAGCCATGCAGAGAAACAGAAAAACCCTGTTTTGAAAAAACAAAGAAGAAAAAAAGAGAGAAAGAAACAAAGAGAGTTGACTGGATTAATTATATATACCACAACCAACAAAGATTTATGAATTACATGAGGAATCAAAACATAGCAGATCAATTAGATGCCACCAGTAGAATGGTGTGGGCAAGTAGACCAGTCTTAGACATGATGTTAGCAAAAAAGAGGTCCATGTGATAATAGGTAAACAGTATTGTACTTTCATTCCCAATAATACTGGTAACATCATTACAAAGGCCCTACAGAGACAAACTTATTTTTTTTCTAAAGAGTCAGCTGAAAATTAATAAACAGGGATAATAAATAATAAAAATTTATAAATGAAGCATAAGTGACCTTTTTATATTCTTGTGGAATAATAGGTTAATGACCTCCATCCTGACCTCTCAGAGTCTAGAAGTGATTACAGTTTGATGTTTTCTGCACTCATGCAAAGGCTAACTGAAATAACCTACAGGTCAAAAAATTTATGCATAATATTAAAATAATAGATCCCATCGGTTTCGGTTCCACTTCCGGGGACCAAGTGCTGTCTGCAGAGTCCCACCGCACTCTGAAGCACAGGCAGATAAACTCTGCCTGTCACCATACCCACAGCTCCTGCTGAGGGAATTTCCACAGCTACCCACCGCCACCTCGAACTGAGTGAACAGACAACTACAGGGGTCTCTGAAGGACAGACTCAGACCCCGCCCAGAGGTGAGGAGGGATCACCAGGCCCAAGTGCCTATAAACCAGCCAGGGAGGGAGAGTTGTGCTGTCTGCAGAGTCCCAGCACACTCTGGAGCACCGGCAGATAAACTCTGCCTGTCACCATACCCACAGCTCCTGCTGAGGGAATTGGCATGGCTACCCACCGCCACATTGAACTGAGCGAACAGACAACTACAAGGGTCCCTGAAGGGTAGATTCAGACCCTGCCCAGAGAGGTGAGAGGAGGCACACAAGCCCGAGTGCCACAACTGACCAGGAGCCATCCAATCGTGAACCACTGAAGCCATGGGCAAACGTCAGTGCAAAAAAATTACATAATAATACAAAGAACAACATGGTAACTCCAGAAGAGAGTGGAAGACTTGATATAAATGCAGGACTTGAACTGAGTGGAAGACTTGATACAAATGCAAGACTTGAACTGAGCAATGAAGAGGAAACAGAAGGAAGCAACATCAAAAATTCCTTTTTGATGATCATCAAAGCTCTCAAAGAAGATATGAAAAAAAGCCTTAAAGAAATAGAAGAAAATACAAACAAAAAATTGGAAGAGATGAACAAATCTATGAAAGAAACATGCCAGGAACTAAAAGCTGAAATAAAAACTGAAATAGAAGCAATAAAAAAGGTACAAAATGAGGCAAAGATGGAAATAGAAAACCTGAAGAAAAAAGCTGGAACCACAAATACAAGCATAACAAACAGAGTTCAAGAGATGGAAGATAGAATCTCTGAAGTGGAAGATTCAGTAGCTCAAATAGATATATCAGTCAAAGAAAATAGTAAAACTAAAAAAGCCATAACTCAAAATGTTCAGGAAATCTGGGACACCATGAAAAGACCTAATTTGAGAATAATAGGAATAGAAGAAGGAGAAGAATACCA
>PVIH01012212.1:0-64687 GCA_004025045.1 Sigmodon hispidus
GGGAGTGTGCAAGCCGTCATGGTGGGGACAAGGGGAGTGTGCAAGCCGTCATGGTGGGGACAAGGGGAGTGTGCAAGCCGTCATGGTGGGGACAAGGGGAGTGTGCAAGCCGTCATGGTGGGGACAAGGGGAGTGTGCAAGCCGTCATGGTGGGGGAAGGCATGGCAATGGGAGTAGCAGCTTCCTGAGGAACAGTGTAGGTAGGCTAAGCTGCAAATGCAGTGATTTTCGTGGTGACCCAAAGGCTGTAATCTGCTGTGTGGTTTCCTTATCATAAAAAGAGAGTCTGAGGCTCCAGAAATAAAGCAGCTGTAGCAAGAGGTTGTCCAAGGTGGGTAAAAAAAAGGCAGCAGGCAGATGGGGCCAGCCTTTTTACACTTTACCGACATAAGGACCCATGTAAGGGCTCAAGAGCTTCAGAACTTGGTGAGTGAAATCACTGAACTCAATAGACTCACGACTTCTCATATGGCTTGAGGGAAGTGGGTGGGAATGTTCTGTGAATCTCATACCTTGCCTTTCACGAATGAAATGGTAGTTTGTGCCAACAACCAGTGAAATTGGGGGAGTTTTAGCCTCCAAAACACATGTTTAGAGCCTCACTCTGCTGCAGCCACCATACACAGGGTTCCTTCCCACAAATGATGGGTCTCCAGCCAGAGAATGTGTATACCACCATCCTGACCACTGTGACTGCTCAGTGTCAACCTTGTCTTGGATGCAGTGGGAACCTATGGGTGTGGGTCTGTTACAATGCACCGGGACACCTTCAGTAAAGCACCAAGTCCCCCAGTGCTGATAGCATGGAGCTGAAGGCCCTCAAGGCTGTGGAATGCAGTAACCTACTCTGGAGGTGGAATGCATTCTTTCACAGGAAGTGGCCTCTCTGCTGTCACCAATCACTCTACTTTAAGCCCTACCACCAAGAGCTTGCAAGAGCAAGTAATGGACTAGCTTCATTCTGTATCCCAGCAGAGGTGAGGGCAGTGGTAGGTTCCTCTTGGCTCCATTTAGCTCCTATCACATAGAAATACCCTCAAAGGCACTTCCCAAGGGCTGTGTCAAAATTTCATCAAACTGAAAGACTCTTTCCCTGTGAATCCTAACACCCTATACCAAGTCATTCTCAGAAAAGAAAGAAAGACTCAGAAATGCAACAGCTGGCTTTGAACCTTTAATAAAAGTAAAAAAAGAATGCAAAAAGAACACAATGCTGCAAACTTAGCATGGACGTGAACGTGAACCTCGCTGGGTGCTCAGATCGGGGACAGTGAATGTGGTCAGTACTAACCACCATCTTTACAGATCCAATCACTTTGGTCCGGTGCACCTGCTTTAAACTATTGGCAAAACCATCCTGCAGACTCAACATTTTTTGGCTACATTATTTCTAATAGATTTATTTCCAGTTTGAGAGAAAAACATACTCATCATATACAATCAAGTACATCCATGTCCCCTCACTTTTCTATTAACTTGAAGAATGCCTTCAAAGGACCAACTGTTTGTTTCCATTTCCAGGAAATTTTAAGGATTGCTCCAAAGCCCAGAACAACCCAATTTTCTCTTAACCAAAGTAGTTTCAGAAAACCAGTTTACTCCAGACATTTTCCTCAAAACAAAACAAGCAAACCCCAATGAGCATCACCATGTGAGGGAACCCAAACCCAGATCCCAGATGTCCCCACAGGCACCAAGCTTGTGTCCTGCCTGGGAACCAACTTCTGCTTTATTGAGTCAGTTCCACAGAATTCAAAACAAATCAAAAACACATTGCAAAATACAAAAAAAAAAAAGAGAGAGAGATAAATTTGTAAGTAAAAATCACCAAACTCACAAAACTGGAGTATGCCAGAGGACTAGGGAGCAGTGGAGGATGTGACTGAGGGACCGTCACAGCTGACACATGTATTGCTGAGCTCACCTCCACGTGGCTCTGAAATGACCCAAGAACCCTTCTCTGGAACAGCTCACGCGGTAAAAAAAAAAAAAAAAAGAAAGAAAAAAAAAAGAAATAATAAAATAAATATTTAAGGGAATACAAGGCTCAGATTGGTTTTCATACACATTGCACTTGAAGTCGAAGACCCAATACTTGCAAATTAGGTCCCACATGATCTATGCCATTCAATGCATACAGGACACCGCGTGTTTAATGCAGTGACATGCGCACTCCACCAAGGCAATCACAGATTGCAAGCTCCATAGGGCTGTGGAAAAAAGTCCTCTCCACGCTGGAGTGACAAAAGACAATTTCGGCTCATTACAACAGAAACAGCAGACAACTACTCACTCTTAGGTTGTCCAGATCATGGACACAACTTCATTTAAATTGAGGTGAAAAGTCCAGCATCATGGTGCAGAATCATGACTTTGCGCTGCCCTTGGCTCTCAGTAAGATTGTCTACAACCCGTGGCAGTGAAAAGCATAGTTCCCACACTGGTGAGACCCCCATGTGAGTGTCTGCCTGAGTGTGACTAGAGATGTAGTCGCACAGGGACCTTCTCCCGCTCACTGCTGCTCTCCTCTACCCCCTTACACAACACCCTATTTTAATTCTGGATAAATATTCTCACTACACATACTTCATGTCTGTTAAGCACCATCAACCCCTCTCCTTTGGGCACTGACACAAAACTGCAGGTTGGTAATTCATGTTGATTCAAGGCTTTGAAATATGGCAACTTGCTTTGAATGATGAATGGAATCTAATACTCAGGAAACTGGCCCCCCTACCCCACTCTCACATACAGCCTGGGATGGGATGTTCCAGTGCATATGAGGGTGGGTAAGCAAGGTAAGACTTTTAGGTAAGAAGTCCTTGCCTCCATTTGCTAGTCTAGACCATGTGAACACTTCTTCAGGAGTCATTTATCATCATCAGCCCAGTCTAAATGGGACATTGAGGAAAAAAGAGTCTTCATCACACCCAGGACCAGTGTCTCCGCATCCTGCTTCCGCTCTGAACCATGCCCTGAAGCTCAGTCACTGTGAGGCTTTTCTGGAACACCCTGTGTGGAAAAGAAAAAGAAAAGTCAGTCTTGAATGCCTTAACCGTTGGGACCTATACAATTCGCCTGCCTGGGGATAAGTGAGGCTCAGGATGAGCTCTACTATTGCCCTTCAGGCTGCCTATCTCCTCACCTATGAAGTTACAACAATCCAAACTTCAGAGAAAGCAGTGTTCCTAACACCTTTCTATAACGCCTGCTATGCAGAGTCAGACAATGAAAAATGTATGGCTAAGTCACTAGCCACAGGAAACACTATCAAAGCGCTGCCACCCCCCCCCCAAGGCAAGACAGGTGGACATGAGAGCTGACTTGGTGCAATCAGGGCCCTATTAAAATCGGAACTGTGGAAAAGGCAGATAGCTTCTGCTGGAGCCTTTGTCAGACCTGAGGCCTCTGCTCATCTGCCCTGGCCACATTCAAGCCTGAGCATCACTACCACTGCCAGGCCTGCAGGACCACGAGCAGGATGGTGTGTCACTGGGAGAGCTGATTAGACAGAGGAACCACAGCTGCCAATGCAGGAGATAAACCTCAATTCACACATCCTCTAGGAGCCCGGAGACCTCCTGCTCTGCTCATTTCTCCCACATTCAGCAGCCATACTTAAGATCCTAAGAACTGTGAATGATAAACAGAAATGGGGATCTGAATAAAGCCACACCCCAGAGTGTAGCATGCCTTCTAGAAAACATGCTTCCGGTAAAGCTGACATAAAGAAGGCTCCAAGCAAGCTTAAAGTAGTCTAGTGTTTTGCTTTGTTGTTGTTTTGGTTTTCTTTTCTTCCTTGCTTTTAAGTAGTCCAGGCTGGTCTGGAACTCACAGAGTCCCACTGTTTCTGCCTCTCAAATGCTGGGATTAAAGGCAGGCGCCACAGCTGGCCCAGGGCAGATTCTTGCTAAATCAGTTATAAAGAAAAGGTAAGCCACCAAATTATACTATCTATTTACTGATTCCACAAACAAAACACATTTTTAGAATGTTCAGTCTTTGGTGTATTAAAACTAAGTCTGTACTGGTTTAAGAAGCAAAAGACCCAGAAGCTACTACCAATGAGCTGAGACTCACTGAAACATTAGCACCTGCCTGCCCAATAGGGCTAACTATGCAGTGAATCCTACATGACAAGACTGCACCTGGGACCCTGGTTTGTTTACAACAGTTTCTAAATCCATTTGCAGAATGAATGAAAAGTACATGCTGTTTACATGTTTAAGGGCTGTATAGTATATATTAATGAGTAGTATGATTCAAGTTTGCACACACTCGAGCAAACATCAAGTTCCATATTTAAAACATGTTAATCATAGCTTCTGCTTCACAGTTTGAGGGCTCCAATAGTAACCAGGGACATGGTCAGTGCAGGAAATGGACAGCAGTCAGTGACCAGCAGATGTGTCTTCAGTGACAAACTAATTCCAACAGCAGGGCAGCAGACTCTACAGTTAGTGTCCCTGTGGGTGACAAGAAGCTGACTGCTGTTTGCAATCTCAATCTTTACTTTATCGGGGAAAGATCTGCAAATCCAAACAGCAACAACAAAAAAGACTAACTCCCCATCAGGGAGAGGAGACAGATTCTATACACAATGGCATTGTCTCTAGACACACAGGCTGATGACAAGCTTGCTGTATTTTCAGACACACAGGACAAAGGGCCCATAAGAAAAACAGCTGCTATAATGCCATAAGCTGAGTTCCTAGGCATTGGCACTCTTGTTAGTAACCAGGGTTTCATGTTCAAGGGAACTGTAGGCAAGAACAAAAAAGACTGACAACCCGAGGGAGGGCAGCAGAGGTTCCTAGAAACAGTCTTCAAAACTGACTTGGCTCAACTCCTCTGCTATCAGTCATCTCTAGGTGCACAGACCGCTGGCATGCTTCTAAGTGTCCACTCCTTTTCAGGCAGGCTCATTTCCTACAAGGATGAGAGCCTTGGCCTCCACACATTACCATCCTAGAGGTCACAACTCCAGACATCTTTCAGACTGAAACTAATCAACCTGCTTGAGGTCAACTTAGTTCAAAAGCCCAAGGGATTCTCTGCCAGACTGTGGACAAATCTCAAGACATGAGGTACTGGGAGACCTTTCCACTCATGGGAAACTACCTGGGCGCACTGTGAGGCGAGTGATGGAGGAGGCAGAAGTGCCATCTTGGTTTCCTGTGATGTGGATCTGGTCTTTTGGGGGAGGAGGGGATGTTAGTTGTTTTGTTTTAAGACAAGGTTTCTATTACGAAGTCTACCATGGCCTCAACTCAAGATCCTGCCTCAGCCTCCCCGCTGCTGGGATTACAGGTATGTCTACCATGCCTGGCTTCTGACAGGATTTTTAATGGTGAGGAAAGCTTTCTAACTCCCCATCAGGGAGGAGACAGTTCAGTTTCTGACTGGCTGTGATCTGCAGAGAACAGAAGAAACAGGTACCTCTAGTTCTCGCCTTTAAAATGACTTGTATTTTTTGTGAGACATCCAAGTGGCCTTCAAATTCAGCTTCTCATGAGTGGGTGTCAGATGACTGTTTAAAAATAGCATGAAATACTGAGCTAAGCACTCAGAAAGCTCCAGAGTTCATCTCTATGAGCAATGGTTCTTTTCTAGTCACACTTCTGTAAAGTTCACGACACTGAAGCTCATGAGTCAAAGTCATCTTGAAATAACATGTCCACATGATTGTTAAAGTGGAGAGATGGCTCAGTGGTTAAGAGCACTGACTGTTCTCCTGGAGAACTTGAGTTCGATTCCCAGCCTCCACATGGCAGCTAACAACTGTCTGTAATTCCAAGAACTGACACCCTTACACAGTTATACATGCAGGCAAAACACCAATTCACTTAAAATAAAAATAAATATTTAAAAAAAAATTAAAGTGTTCATGGCAATTGCTACCCTATGAAGAGAGCTGCTACAAGATTCTGAATTCACCTGCCCAGCTGCCTCAGTGACCCTGGATGTCAGGAGGTGGCACTGCTTTCTGTCCCATGAAGAGACCTATTGCTCCAAGCCAGTCAGTTCCTTTTCACAGTGGTCAAACCATGCTCCAGAACTCTCTGGACGGCTCCTTCCCTGTGTCTGGGATCAGGTGCTTCTTGACCCAAGTTGTTCACAGACAAGGAACACCACCGTGGCACTGTCTGCACCCACTGGTTTTGCTACCAGATGCTAGAGAGAACTGACAATGTGGCTGCCTCTGTCATATGAATTCAGAGAAACCTGGAGGACACAGCTGCACACAGACATCCTCAGAATCTGGTTGCTTTCTAGCATGAAGGAATGTTAAAGATCTATACATTGTTAACTTAAGGGGGACACAGCTATGTGTCATTTTATATCTAACAGACTATTCTCATCAACTGATGTTAGGGAATCTGAATGACATACAAACTTCTTTGCCAGCTAAGGCGCCTCAGTGCTCAGCCGACACACTTACCATAGCCAACTGCCGTCCTATGTTCCCCACGGTGACGCCTCCTGAGAAAAATATACACGGAAGCCAAGAACGAATATAGAGGAAATCTGGGGATGTGTACCTAGGAAGAAAGCAAAACAAGCTTAGCTATCCGGGCAGCTTAGGGTCCAGGATTCCCATGATGTGGGTATGAGAGACATTTGTGAGCTATAGTTAACATCAAATGTCAGTGTCTGAATGACATGTTTTACAGCCACCAGACTTTCCTCTCACCAAGTTATTGATAATGAGGTTTTAATATGCTCTAAGAAAAAGTATTTGAGATTTTCATGTTATTTTGCATTAAAAAGCCAAACAGCATAGAAGACATCTACGCATAACAGGTGGACATTGTTACAAAAGCAAAGCAACATTTTAAACACACACTTACTGGTAGACACCATTATACACAAGAAACTGGGTGATCAGTGTAGCTAAGAAGGCGATGGTGATCCCAAGTCCAAGGCCGCTTCGGGAGCGATCAAATGTCCACCACAGGCCCAATGACAGGGCTGCTAAAGTCAAGGACAGCTGGACATTATTGGCAAAATCCAATTTCTAGAGATCCGAAAGTTAAGGACAAATTTCTTAATTTATCATGAGAAAGAAACTAAACCCCACAATTACTCAGGGCCACATTATTATCATACAGTAACTTACTGCTTGTAATGATGGCACGTGAACAAACCTGACCCCCGCCCTTTATGACAGTATTCACACAATTACTGTCATAAAGGTTACTACCTTTCTGAAAGTGATGAGACTCTACTGGAATTTGGCCACAGGCAATGAAGTTTTGCTAAGATACCATCTCTACTCTCTCCCACCACTTTCTTTTCAGTAAGCAGAAACAAGACGGCCCTGCTGTCTCGGTGCCAACCCAGGCCAAGGCGCGTTAATTCAGTGCCTGTCAATCGGCACTATCAGAACTAACTTATAAATCATCTGGGGAACAAACGAGGCCCCAAAGTCAGTGTGCAACTTAATATCCTTTACTCCACATTGCTCTAGAAACGTAGTAAATAAAGGCTTTAGCACCAAATCAATCATTCCCACAGAAAATGCATATTGCACAAAAACACAGCACATTGCATGAAGGGAATGTGTCAGCTTTGGACACTGGAAGACCAGGGCCACCTGTTCAGCTCAGGACTTTGGTGACAGAGAACAGGAGCAAGGCTCCCACTAATCCTAATCCCAGGGAGAAGCTAAGAGGGCAGATGGATAAAGTTCTCTGAGAGTCTTAGTAACCAGGGGACAGGAAGTACATCCACTGCTGGTGTTAGCTCTAGAGTCCTAAGATGAGGACAGGGCCCTAGGAAGTGGACCCCAGAATTCCTCTAAAGTCCAGGGATGAGGCAATGATCATCAACCCTTGGTCGTCTGCCACAACCCAGATGATACCCTGGACACAGACACCAACTGAGGATACGGCACTGGCGTGGTTGATGCCAACAAACACGGCAATACAGCGCATGACACTGGCCCACTCTCTCTTGAACTTGTGAGGTTCTCCCAGGTGACTGTCGATACAGGGGTACAGTAGGCCGACAACAGCTATTTGAAGAAAAAAAAAAGGATTAGAATACATTCGCTAAAATGAGTCCTTGTGTGGTCATTATTAATAGGACCCAATCACTCCTGACTGAGGTTGTTTACCTCTGGTCTTACAGACTGTTCCTTACATCTAGGCAGTTTGTCACCTGTAGCACAAAGTAGTATTGTGTATATACCCTGTAAGAGAAGACTGTGGCAAGGCCACCTCACACTGCGTTCTCTTGGCCTTGCCCTAGCCCCAGTGGGACAAATCGAATACTATGGGGAAGGCAGGGCCAGAGCTCTGCTGTCACTCCCAGCCTTCCCTGGGTGGCTCTGACACTCCTGTTTGTTTCCTCATGTGTGAAATGAGGATTATGTAAGGAAAGTGGAGGGCAGAGAAGAGGTTCTGTGGTTCTGAGTTAGGAACTGTCACAGACAGACTTCACCTCTCAACATTAGGGCAGCAAGAGACCAAGAGAGTAAAAACAGGAAGGAAGGGACATCTGCATAAGTGGGAGAGAAGAGTCCCTGGGACACAAGGTACATGTGGGTTGCAGCTAAGTTCAAGACCTCAGGCTGCCATTTCACCTTGCTGGCATGAATGCAGTCATTCAGCCTTGTCAGTGGTGAGGAAGGTGCAGGTTCAACCAACCACACATCCAGATTAGGAGAGAAACCGTCCAGGGATTCCTCAAAACTTCCATTACAAACTTCATGTTCCACGTGTATAAAAAACAGAATTTCAAATCTCCACCCAATTCCCCAAAGAACTATCAAGTGCTGGGGTAATAGTTCAGTGGCAAACAATTTGCCTAACATGTATAAGGCCGCCCCAACCCCAAATAAACAAGAATGTTAACCCATAAAGTGGTAAAGTGCTTTGAAAACAAAGATAACTGTCTACATCAACCTTCCTGGCAAAAGCTGTCACAAGGCTGAACCCCATAACGCTGCAGGTGAGCCTGAGGGAGACTTTGGGGATCAACAGCAAGTACCCTGCATATTACATTTAACCCGTGACTCAGCTACAGCACAGCATCGAAGCCCAGCATATAAACCATAGGCAGGCAATTAAAGCTGGCTTCAAAGCAGGCAGAATCTACTCCTGAGGTCATGTGACCATAAGCACAGGTGTGCCTCACCAGACGGAAGGAAAGGAGCATCAGAGTTTATACTGGCCACCTACATAGGCCAAAGAAGCAATGCTGGGGGTGGGGGGCAGGGGGCGGAAACACCTGGCATTTTTTTTTTTTTGAGAAATGCTGCATATGGAGGGATTATGCAGTGATCTATTGGGCTACGACCATTCAACTTTTTCATTTTTGGTAAAACCAGAAAAATGATAAAGAAGACTGATGCACTGTCACAAGTTTCGTTGAGACGTCGTATGCTTAGGTGTGCAGCTTAGGCCCACAGGTTCCTCCTTTACTCCTGGTCCCAAGTCTACTGGGCCACGGAGTTCCAGAGGGCTTGGCTGCTAGCCACAAAGCACTCACTATCAGCACAAGGAAGTATGGAGAAGTCTGTCCCCTGGCAACAGCCTCTTGTGCGCACGTGACGGTTTGTTTTCAGTTATCCAGCGGGGTAGCACGTTTGCTCAGGCAGCCAATGGCCGCGTGGTGCTGCCCTCACCAGTTCTCCAGGCGGCCAATCCTGGCTTCTGGTTCTTCCAGACAGCTGCGACTCCTCCACTTAAACTGCCAATTATCTCCTGACCTCATCTCCATCACTAGTCCCTCCAACTTCCGCCTGTCGCTCGCCAGCGTCTAGAGCTCCCAACCCTCTCGGTCTCCCCTTTTTAATACTCAGGGTGACAACAGCTGACGTGCCCCCACCCCACACTCCAAAAAACCAAGGAAGGGCACTCACCGGCTGCCGTGCCACAGCACGGGGGCACCCACCAGGCGGAGGAGAAGATGGTGGCGATCACCTCATCAGGGAAGAGCGTGACATTCCGCTGGATTTGCAGCAGGTTGAGCACCAGAGCCAGGACCACACCGAACGAGAAGAGCACGAGGCTCCGCTGCACCAGGTCGTGGTGCCAGCTGCCGGGCCGCGCGCCGCATCCTGCCGTACCCGCTCGCTGGCCCCGGGGAGCGGGTTCTGGGGTTCCGGGACCCTGCGGACAGCGAGCTGCTGCAATCATACCTCGTGAGAGGCTGTACGGCCTCGCAGAGCGGGAGCTTGAGCAGCTCCAGATGTGATCGTGCAGCCTGGGCATCGGCGGCCAGGCGCACCGTGGGGAGGAGCACGCCACGACAACACGCGTAGCGCGCCCGGACCGCCCAGGAGCGGCCGCGGCCCCGCGCGGGTTTCGCTTATAAGGCGGGCCGCCGGTGGCTTCACATGACCGCACCCAACCTATCCAGCACCCGCGCGCCCCGCTGGGGGACGTGGCTTCCAACGGCTCCGCCCTGCCCGCGCGCCCGTCCGCTCGGGGTCTGGTGAGGCGGCGGGAGCCAATGGAAGGAGGGCGGCCCATATGACGTGCTCACACGCCACCGGAGGGGTGGGGCTGGTGCCCGGCACGCGCGCTCGAGGCGAGTGCACGCTGCACGGGTCGGCACCAGGGCGGCCAGGACGTGGGTCATATGGTCCGGCTTTGCCCTGCCCTGCAATGCGCTGGCTGCCCGATGTCTCCTTTCCCAGGGTCCTGGCGCACATCCGGAGCGCAAATCCCCCTTAGTACTCAAAAGACCCAGGATCTCTATAGCCGATCGCTGGTACCTCGCTGGCCGCAGGTGACAGGTAGTTTGCAGGTTCACTAGCCAAGACCCCACGGGCTAAAGCCACAGGGTTCGTGAGCGGGCACCATAGGACCTTAGGTAATGCATGTGGCTCTGTGGCCAAAGAGTAAAACAGTCACCCTCCAAAGAAGGCTGTTTCTCAAAGTTCACGGGGGAGGTCAGTTTCCCACAGTGACATAGCACCGGTGTAGGTGGCCCGGCCTTTTCCTCCCAACCTGCCCATTCCCCCTCCAAGCCATTGGCGGTTCTATGCTTTGTTCAGAAGAGCTTGAAGCAGTTTTGACTTCTTGGTTGTTTTCCACACTCGGCCGGTATGAAGGATGCAGGATGCACGGCATGCACACACGTGGGTGGGTGGGTGGGGGCCTCAGTATGTTGTGTTACAGCAACACGGGAGCTCGCTCTTTCAACAGCAGCAGAAGCTGCCTAGCTTCAGGTGGTAGGAAGTTCAGGTGAGTCTCTACCGTGGGATGTGGCAGGTGCCTACCACCCATCACCAGCTGCAGGTCCTCTGGATGTTGAGAAAGCTCCAGCTGTGTAAATACACACACCTTTGCCCCTAAGGAACAGACAGATCCCTCACAGGAAACTTGGCCCTAAGGAACCGACAGTCATTTCCAGGAAGCTGGCATGATAGGACAGGCTGCAACTCAGACCCTTCATCAATACGCCAGCGCCATTTGAGTACTAAAATGTATTCCAGTCCCTCTTTCTCAGGCCATTTTGCTCGTCCTTCAGACTCCTTAAGGATTCTGTTGTTCTAGTCCTTTGGGCTAGTTGGTGTGGAGCGTCTAATATTTTGTGATTTTCTGTGTCACTGGTGTGGAAAGGGGCTGGTGATGTCTTCAGACAGTTGCTCTGTTAACAACTTGGTGGCCTCTTGTGTTTACCCAAGGCAGCGCTCATGCATCCTAACCTCTGCTGCTGCTTGGCAATCTCCTCTTCACTAGGACAAAACAAACTGTGGTCCTAAACCGTGGTAGCTGCTGTGGTACACAGACCAAGGTGTCCTGTGGACCATGATGGATACCTTCCTTGTGCCTGGCTCCCTGGGGTACCATGACAGGTGCCACAGGGTCCTCTGTGGGCTCACAAATGCTTTCACATTCAGTGAATGATGCTTCCATTGGATGATGGTAGAGAAGGGTTTGAATTAAGACTCTTGGAGATGAAGCCTGACTACCAAAAGTGATATCCAATTTTATTTTTTAAAGATGTACAATTTTTAATGTGTGTGTGAACATTGTATGTGTACCTCATGCATGCAGGTGCTCACAGAGGCCAGAAGAGGGCGTAGAATTCCCCGGAACTGGAATTACAGATGGTTATGAGGCACCATGTGGGTGCTGGGAACCAAACCTGGATCCTCTGGGAGAACAGCAAGTGTTCCTAACCACTGCACCATCTATCCACCCCCTTTCCATTTCTAGACATTTATTTATTTGTGTGTGTGGCTAAAGGTCAGAGGTCAACTTGTGGCAGTTCCTTCTCTTTCCTGTGGGTCCCGGGGACTGAATGCAGGTCTTTACCCGCTGAACCATCTTGCCAGCCCCTGTGCGGCTTTCTGGGGTTTTACTGGAGTCGTTCACACAGTAGAACATGTTACCAAGTGACCATGAACTTCTTCAAAGCATGGCATTGGTGCCACTGTTGAAACGTCACTTACATAATGTAAAGCTTCCTTACTCAAGGCTCCCTGATGAGTTCGCATATTCAGAAGATGCACAGTCTTCCTCAGGGTCACTGCTACCCCTTCAGCATTCCCTAGCCTCAGACTGCTATGAAGCTGCTGTCTGCCTCTGTGGGCTTCCTGGTTCAAGCATCCTTGTAAACGGAATTATTCACTGTGCAGTCTTTAGTGGTTCTTTTTCAGCATAATGTTTTCAAGATTTATCTATGTTGTAGCACAATAATGCTCTGTTCCTTTTGATGGATGAGTGATATTTCATTGTGCATGTACTCTGCATTTTGTCTCCGCTTTCTCTGTTTGAATATTTGAGTTGCGTCTCTGCTTTTCGGCAGCTATGAATAACTATGCTGTAGTAAAGACATGCATAGCTCTGTGTGTGCATTCCCATTTCTCTTGGGTGAAATGAGGAATGCCAAGGCCTTTCAGAAAACTCTCCTTCCCAAGGCAGCTATACCGTTCTGCAGTCCATCAGAACCTTAGGAAGGAGCAGCCCACCAGCCTGGGTGAGGATCCCAGGGGAGGGACTGGGCAGCTCTGAAGGAAGGTGACAGAGATGTCACACGTGTGCACCTCTCTTGAAGAGTTTGGTTGTGAAGAGGTGGCGGTAGGTAATGGAGCTGAAGGGAAGAAAGAGCAAGTCCAGTAACCATGGAACTTAAGCTGGTTGACTGTGGTCACTAAGTCTACGGGGACAGACGAGGGAGAGGGAGGGGTCAGTCTTCCCTCAGGAGATTGAATGGTTTGGGGGGGGGCGGGTGTCTTGTGTAATACATCCTTGAATGGGAACCTGGCCTGTGTGTGTGTTAGTGGGAGACACAGGAGCTGAAGGCTCTAGAGGCTTAGGAACTCAGGAGATTGAATGGTTTCGGGGACGGGTGTCTTGTGTAATACATCCTTGAATGGGAACCTGGCCTGTGTGTGTGTTAGTGGGAGACACAGGAGCTGAAGGCTCTAGAGGCTTAGGAACTCAGGAGATTAAATGGTTTCGGGGGACGGGTGTCTTGTGTAATACATCCTTGAATGGGAACCTGGCCTGTGTGTGTGTTAGTGGGAGACACAGGAGCTGAAGGCTCTAGAGGCTTAGGAACTCAGGAGATTAAATGGTTTCGGGGACGGGTGTCTTGTGTAATACATCCTTGAATGGGAACCTGGCCTGTGTGTGTGTTAGTGGGAGACACAGGAGCTGAAGGCTCTAGAGGCTTAGGAACTCAGGAGCAACCTCACGGATACTATCTAAGCTATAAGCCATTGCTGGGGAGAGGAGATAAGAGATGCCTGCAAACCATGTGGGGAGGTCCAAGGAGCCCCAGGCATGCAGATGCTGTGAGTCCTCCGTCATGCTGGAGTAGGCCATAAAAGACAGCAGTAACAGCAAAAGTTACTTATTTGCTTATTTGTGTGTGCGCATTCCACAGCATACACATGGAAGTTGGAAGACTTTTGGGAGTGGCTGCTCTCTCCTTCTACAGTGTGGGTGCCAGGGAATGGACTCAATTCTCAGCCTTGGTGGCAGGCAAGCACTTCTCCCCATAGAGCCATCTTTGCAGCCTGCAGTGAGCCCTTTGGTGATGGCTTTGTGTCTCCCACACTCCTGTAACTCACTGGTTCCCAGTGTAGACTCAGTGAAGTGGTTTCTTTGGTCTGTAGTTGCTGCTCTACCTGGAATGAATGGATGTTATTCACCTCTTCCCAGGAAAAGTCCCTGCACAGAGAGGAAGGGCTGATGGTGGGTGAGGGCAGATTGGGAGTTGGGAAGGTGGGGGTGGGAAGCTTCTCTCTTGGAGTTGAAGGCTTGATGAGGTCTGTGATAGCAATTTACTGGTTTGCAAGGTATGGCGAGCTTGTGTATAACTCTCTAGATTAGCTGAGGGACTTCTGGGTTTTTGCTGGTAGAGAAAAGGTGGGACATTGGGACCAGGGAGGCAGGATTGGGGCCTGGTGATTGATGGGCTCATGCTCTAAGTTCTGGGAAGTGTAGGTAGAAGCAGAGGGCAGTTCAGAAGTCCCCCCACCCCAGCCTGGGAGGACAGGAGCCCATGTGGAGTTAGATACAAGCCCCAGGCATTAAGGGATCTCTGCCCACTTTCCCCATCTTACTTCCCTCTGGTCTTTGATTCTAGAACCGGGTACAGCTTGATCCATGGCTTGATCCCACAGACTAGCAGAGCAGGGGGTGGGGAGTGTGGGGAAGGGTCAGGACAGCCACCCAGGCTGAAGCCAGAAGAAGCAGACGATAGGGATTGTTTGACACTCCACTGCCTCCTTTCTTTCAGCAAGGATTAGCTGGTGTAAGGCTTAAGGCAGGAGACTTATGGAAGGGCCTGTTTGGGGAACTTGGCTGTTGCCTCCTGATTTCTTGGAAGTCAGATAACAGCTTAGTTTCACTTTGGTAGCATGGGACTTTAGCACATGTGGGTGAGTCAGCCCTCTGACAGCGAGACCTGGTGCAGCCCATGGAAAACAGTGAAGCTAACTGGACAGGCAGCTAGTGACGAGACCAGCCAGGTAGGGGTAGGGGTTGAGGAAGAATGTTTCATGGGAAGATGCTGCAGATGTGGACAAAGTCCAGGATGGCTTCATGACCAGGTGATGGGCTGCTGGTTATCACATCACCCAGGAGGGCAAGGCCTGGATGACTAAGGCTTGTGTAGGCCAACGTGGCCAACAAAGGCTCCCAACAGGTTTGTACAACAGAGGTGGTCAATATAGCAGAGATGAAGATGGGTACTGGGGGTGGTGAGTGGGGTGCTATGTAGGTAGTATCCTCTGTGAACCCTCAGACTATGCTATTGATGGAAATAGCGCCACTGCAGGGGCAAAGAGTTAAGATGAGGTCACTGGGAGCAGGACAGACTGACCAGTGTGAGGCTGCCCATATTAGAGAGGAAGAGGGGCCAGGCCGATGGGTACAAGCAGCAGCCTCCCCCAGCCACCGAGGGGCATAGACTCCGTACTAATTCAGGCCGAGGGTGAATTTCTTTTGGGGTAGGGATGGAGCAGCAAGGAAGCGTGTGAAAGGCCTGGGGTTGCAGCCCATGCTGCAGACACACTGTGTTTTTTGCTGGTCCCCTGCCCCAAGGAAAGACTGAGCTGTCTAACCTTCTCAGGCTCCCAAGGGAGCCGACTGGGATGAGCAATGAATGCAGTGCTCTCATGGCGGGGTTTGCTTTGGCTGCCCCTTCCCCATAGCACCTAACCCAACATCCCCAGGTCCTCCCTTCACATTTACCTTCCTCCACCCCACCTTCTCCCTTTATTCCTTCTGTTCATTCCCATCTCACCCCCCCACTTCCTCTTCCCTTTCTTGCCCATTGCTCAGTTAGGAACACAGAGGTAACCAGATGTCGAGAGCTTACACATTCCAGGTATGAGCCCCCTGTGGTGCCTGTGATAAATGAGAAGAAACATAGCAACCCACAGACATGGTTTTATCATCGCAGGGGTCTAGAGTGGGAAGGGGCTTCGTGCCCCTAGTAGGATCTGCTCCTGCCCTTTCTGACTCCTGGAGATGCTTGCTTTATGCACACGCACGTGTGCGCGCATATGTGTGTGTGTGTGTGTGTTTTCTCTAAGCCGGGAATGCCCATTTTCAACATGAGGCATCAGGTGGAGCCTTTGGGAGGTGATGAGGTAGATCGCAGGACACCATCATTATCTCAAGGGCTTTGACATAGCCACATCAAGAGTCCCTTTGCCATCCAGGCCACACTTCACAGACTGAGTGTCTGCCAGATCACACTTGAAGACAGCATTTTCAACACAATGGCTTCTGTGGAGGCCCATGCTAAAAACTCTGGAAATTCGAAGCCAGAGTAATGGCTCAGGCTTGTCACTCCACTTGAGAGGCTGGAGCTGTTCTAGGCCATCCTAAGCAACTTGGTCCTAAGGAAGAGATGAATATAGTCAGTGGTAGCAGAGCCCTAGCATGGCATGCACAAGGCCCCGAGTTCAACCCTAACCACTTATATAAGTGTGGGGGACAGTTGAAAAGGGGGGGGGGTTCTTCAGACACTTAGATAGGAGATGCCAACCCTCCTGTGGACAGACAAGCCAGAAAAGGTAGCTCCAGCTGTATGAGACTCAAGAACTCCTGAACAAAGAGATAGAGCTAGAGAAACCAGCCAGGAAGCATGGCAGTATTATGGGGGTTTGGTATCCCCAAATTGTCCTTGTTAATCCTCTTCTATTGGTGGTAGTTTAGCTAATGCTCTTCCTCCCTGTGGTCAGATGGTGTCCAGGCCTGGGAATAAGCAAGCATGTGTGTAGTTACAGTCATGTCAAGCAGCCAGCTGCACTCCAGACACCCCATCCCCCTTCTTCACGGGGGTGACTACACTCTCTCCCACGGTCTCTGTCTCTTTGAGCAAGCCTGCATGCACCGTAATAAATACTGTGGGCTCAAGATCATGTTTAAGCTTCACATTGTTTAGTCCTGAGATTAACAACAAACTTCCTGTTCCACAGTCACTTCCCATCCCCTTGGGAAACCACGATCTCTTTATGACTATGTGGACTGTAAGAAAGAACCACAAAAGTGGCTGCTGATATTTTGAGTAAGCTATATGGTCTCTGCTGTCCGTGGTAGCACTGGTTCAGGACTGGATTGCGTGGCCTGTGGCCTTCATAGGTCCCTGCTTGTGAGACACTGTCTGGTTGAGGAGGGGGGCCTGGGTTGCATGCTTGCTGACTATTAGCATGCATGGTTCTCTTCTACAAGCATGTTGAACCCTAAGGGCTGTTGCTGTTAGCAGGGGAAATGTGGACTGAGAACCATTCCTGCTCACTGGTCAGCATGGAAAGTGGTGGAGAGGTACATGTGGGCAGCATGAGGGAGCTTGTCTGGTAGTAGGAAGTGGCCTTGGTGTGGAGCTGTGTGGAACATGGCAATGGTCACATACCTCCCACTTCTGTTCCCAAAGATGAAGGTCACGGGATGATTCTCCAGACCTGGAGAGTCTGATTGCCATTAGGCTCTCTTGGTACATGGCCCTAGGGAGTCATGTTTCCAAAATAGGTACTTGGTTCCATCTGATTGGGAGACATGGTGTGGCCAGGTCACACCCTTCTCAGAACCGACCCTACTTTCTCTGGACACTCCAGAGTATACCCGGGTAGCACGGAGAAAAATGGCTATAAGAACTCTGAAGGACTCTGGAGTGTGTGGCTCCTTCTAGTCTTTCAATTTCCTAGTAGGGTAGGGAAGTCTTCAAGAACATGAGCAGCAATTGTGTGTGTCCATTTCTGTATCTAGGAAGGAGAGTGGAAAGACCACACCTTCTTCTTCAGGAGATGGGGCCCTAAGGGGTGGGGCCAGGGATGAATGTTAGCCATGGAGAGTGCAGATATAGACTGTGCAAGAAACAAGATGAGTCACTGTGAAACTGAAGGCTGAGCCTCCTCAAGGAGGCTGGAGGACTGGATCACCTGATCTAGTGTGGCTAGTGATGCTATCAAGGTCAGAGTCATCTGGGCAAGAGTGGGCAGGGCCCGGCACAGAGTGGGTGAGGGAGGATATGGGGAGTCTGATGCTATATGGGTATGTTTGAGGCTATATACTTCTAGTGGGTAATGGTAAGAAGGTGGAGAGACAGCCTGCTCATTGATGTGAGTGACACCACACAGACCCAGGGGACAATGTCTAAAGTATTCAACTCAAGTTCCAGACTTGTGTGTTGTGACTTACAGTGTTTTTCTGTATATACAAAAGTCTTTGCTCTTCTAGAAATACAACAATTTAATTACAGAAAACAAATCAAGATTTCCTTACCATCATTCCTCAGTATGTGTCAAAGTCATGTATCTTTGGATTGGATGGTTAGATTTTAAAAACTACTGTTAGAACTGATAAAGGATTCATAATCAATTGTTCAATGAATGTCCGTTGGAACTGGCAAAATTTCTAATGATTTCTGAAATGACCCTAGACATGTTTGTAGTATATATTTATGTGAAGAACAGTTCTTAGTACTGGTTTTTAGAAAATCAGAATATTGATCATGGATGGGGAAATGGCTCAGCGGGAACAATAAGGACCTGAGTTTGAAGCCTCAGTGCTCACTAAATGCCAGACAGGCCTCCTCATGGACTTGCAGCTCCAGTGCTGAGGCAGAGACAAGGGATCCCTGGAGCAAGCTGGCCGGCTACATTAGCTGAATTGTTGTGCTCAGGGTTCAAGTGAGAGACCCTGCTTCAGTATACAAGGTAGAAAATGGCCTAGGAAGAAACCTGCCATCAATGTGTGGCCTCCATATGCATTTGTAGACAGGTATAAAAAATGTACCCATACATATGTGGATTTGTATGCACATGCAAACATCATTCACCACTGAAAAACACCAAAGATGATCTCCATCCTGTGCTCCAAATACTAAACCATGAGTCACTTCCTTACATAAACATAGATAAGTAGATTTGCTTGTTAGTATGCAAATTTGTTTGTCTTTAAGAAATAATAAATTAGATGTGTACCAAAGAATTGTTTAAAAATGCCTCTGTGCTTTATCAACCATAAATGTTAATTGCTATACCTATTTTGTAGAATATATGCCTTGGCTTCTTAGTTACTTTTTTATTGTGAAGACATTACGACCAAGACAACTTAAAGAAGAAACAGTTTATTGAGGGCTTACAGTTTCAGAGGCTATTAGTCCACAGCCATCAGGGTACAGCAGTAAGGAGGCAGGCATGATGCTGGGATAGTGGCTCTCAAGTCTGATCCACAGGAGCACAAGGCAGGGAGGGAGGGAGGTGGGGGATATGGAAGGAAAGAATTGGGAATGGTGTGGGTTTTTGAAACCTCAAAGCCCACTCTCCAATGACACACCTCTTCTAACAAGGCCACACCTCCTAAACCTTCCCAAACAACTTCCACTAACTGGAGACCAAGTATTCAAATATAGGAGCCTGTGGGGCCATTCTTGTTCAAGTCACCAGACTGGGGTAGGGTAAAATTTCTCAGGTGAAAACCCGTCATGAATAGCAATCTTAAGCAGCTCTTAGCATAATAACATGGCTGAGGAATGGAGGGCTGCCCTCATTGGGGCGCTATTCTTTTAGCACTTCCTCTGGTGTCCACTGGCCTTACCTCTCTACCCTCCCATGTTCACTCCCTCATGCATTTGATTTCTGTTTAGTAAAGGCCAGTGTCCGTCCACAGTTGAGTGACATGCATGGTCAGCGTTTTCTTTGGTTCTTGTGATAGAGCCCAGACTCAGGGTACTATACTGGGGAAGGGGGGCCCCCAAGAACCCAGACTCAAGTCCAATTGATGCAAACAGCAAGAGGATTTATTTTTCTGCACAGGTGGGTTACTTCTCTGTCTCGTGAGCAAGAGAGTAGCTCCAATTAACAATCCCACATCCCTTTTAAAGGCTAAAAAAAATCACAAAATTACCATGGCAACTAGGGCAATATATGATTGATCCGTCACCTAAAGGTTACACTATAATCACAAGATTGATTACACAGCTGGGGGCTTCTCCAAGAGCTCTTAAGGGTTTTATCTCTTTACAACCAGGTGTTGGGCACAGCTTTATTCTGCTCAGAATGTCTGATATTTTTACCACAGGTTCAACCATCGTGTCCTAATGGTCACCTGAGTTGATTACGGCCATTTAGTTTGTTTTTCTCATAGGGGGTGCTCTGCTAAGTATTTGAACTAAATGCCTGGGTGGTCCTTTGAACTCAGGGTCTTTCACTTGCTCTCCTGCATTGTGGCTGGCCCTGGTTGACTTCTCTAGGAGTAAGTGGTCAGCCACAGAAGCCCTCCTTACCCCTGCTGCTGATCTCCATGTACTCATGACTTCATTATCTCCTGGTCTGGGACCTACAGGCTGCCCCAGCTGACCACATCCCTGAACTCTGCTAAAGGAGGCAACTATTGTTTGGTCAGAGAGAGGTGCTGATAGGTGTAGGTTCCCTGCTAGCTTAGCTCTGAGGTGCTTTTAAGGTGCCCAGGCTTGTCTCCCCCCCACCCCTCCAGCAATGTGAATGGCTCTCTTAGGCTACCTGTCTGTCTGTTTCACCATCTGCTGGTTTCCTCAGTTCTGGCTGTATCTTCCAGAAAACCTCTCCACTGAAGAGTCTTTCTTTAAACAATCTAGGGGAATTCTGTATCTTGGGAGGGTCCAGCAGAACAAATACCTCCTTTTTGTGTTCTCCTCCTGGCAAGAAAAAGATGGAGCACTTGGACGAGCCTGTCACCCTGTTTCCAGGTGCTCTGGGGTGGTTCTGAAGCTTTGGAAACAGGCTTCTGAGGGGTGCAGGATTGCTGAAGGGGCTGGTGTGCTAACACACAGCTGTAACTTTCTGGGTGTTTGGACCTTGGGCAGCAGAGACACCATATTGGGACCATATTAGGACAGTCTGAGGCACAGACATTGACTTGGTAGGCACAATAGATCTGCAAGGCCCTTAGTCCCAGGGCCACAGGGAGAGGGTCCTTCCAGCCCCACCTACCTCTGGGGTTTCTGGCAGAGCCCCTGTTCTGGGCTTTTGTTTACCGTTTCCAATTTTGTCATTGTCACGCCTTTCTTCTGTGTCCCCTCTGTTCAGCTTTCTCTTGAAAACAGTGACATTGGATCAAGTGCCCACCCACCTCATCTCCACTCATTATGTCTTTAAAGACCCCAGTTCCTCATAAGCCACTTTGCAGGTAACAGGGTATTGGTCATGTTTTAGCCTTTGTGACAAAATGCCAGAAAAACAATTTGATTTCTCATTGTTCTGAACATACGCCTGTCAAGAAGCTGCCTAAGAAAGGAAGGCTTGATCTTGGCCCATAGCTTAGGGGGATCCAGGCCGTCATGGTGGG
This sequence comes from Sigmodon hispidus, assembly GCA_004025045.1. Lineage (NCBI taxonomy): Eukaryota > Metazoa > Chordata > Mammalia > Rodentia > Cricetidae > Sigmodon > Sigmodon hispidus. The sequence continues at coordinate 21,249 of PVIH01012212.1, forward strand.
AGGGTAGTAGTTGTAGTACCAGGACCCATATCCACAGTGAATGCCTGTACTGGGCTACCTTCCATACTTCCCCCTTTTTATCCAGCTTGGACACCCCAGCCCAGAGGACCCATCGCTAGGGATTTAGGACAGACCTTCCTTCTCCAGTTAAACCTCTACAGATGTCATCACAGCCATGCCCAGAGGTGTTTTTCCAGGCACGTTGACAATGACTACTAGCAATCACAGGTAGGGTAGGGAAGGGTTGCTTTGCTTGTTGATTTCAGTCCATATTCAATTGGCTCCATTGCTGGGTGCCTTTGGCATGGTAGGAACTAAAGCCTCTGGCTTTGAGGCATCTAGGAAGGGGTGGAAAGAAGGGACTGCCATCGCTCAAGCGTCCATCAAATTATAAGCCCTTTGGTGAAGTGATTCACACAAATCTAGTTGAGTCCCTGAAGCCCACCTCTGTACACAGGCCATCAGGGACTAAGCCTTCAACATATAAGCAATGTGAACATTTCCGATCAGAACCATCACACATCAGCAGACCCTATGAGGGACACTGGTTAGTCCACGCCAGTCTTCCATTTAAAGAAGATGGAGATCACAGGGAGGACCAGGTATAACCTCCAGGACAGGAGAGTCCCAAGAAAACCAACTCCAACTTGAGGTAGAAAATTGCTAACTTCTATTGAGAGGAAATGTATTTGTCCAGTAAAAGAGTTTCAGCCACACCTGCAGTGTCACTGTTCCTAATGTAGGGCATGTGACTAGCAATCTGAGGGGAGGAGCTAGAGACAGCTCAGAGGTTAAGACCACTCACTGCTCTTACAAAGGACCAAGGTCCAATTTTAAGCATCAGGCCGCTCACAATCACCTGTAACTCCAATAACAGGGAATCAGACATCTTTTTCTTCCACAGATACCAGGCTTGTACACAGTACACGTTTATACATGCAGACAGTCATTTACATAAAATAAAAACAAACTTATACATGTAGTCATTTACATGAAAAATGATTCTCCTCCGCCTTTTTCTTTTTTTCCTTCTTTTTTGAGGCAGGGTCTCACTATGTAGCTTTGACTGTCCTGGACCTCACTATGTAGACAGGACTGGACTCACACTCACAGAGATCCACCAGCCTCTGCTTTCTGAGTGCTGGGATTAAAGGCATGTACCGCTATGCCCAGTTAACAAACATATTTTTAAAGAAAAAAAATTAGTTTAAGGCAGGTGTAGAGGTTAATGGCATACTCCTTTGATCTCAGCACTGTGGAGGTGGGGAGCAAAGTCATAGTTGATTACATACCAGTTGGGGGGGGGCAGGGATTGCATTACAGAAAATTTTTGATTTTAGGTCAGCAAAAGAATAAAGTTGTTGTAGGTAGCCAGAAAATGGAGAGAAGTCAAGATAAGAATGTAAGTAAACATCGCGTCTGGTCCTAAATTTAGGAAATGATCATGGTCAACATGTTTTGAAGCTATTCAGTAGAATAGCTATTTTCTGTTTTCTTTAATTTATTTAAATGTTTTTTAGATTTATTTTAGTTCAACTGTATGAGGGTTCTGCCTGCATATATGTATGCGTACCATGGACATGCCTGGTGCCCTGGAGGACATCAGATCCCCTGGAGGTTGACTTATGGGTGGTTGTGAGCCACATGTTGGTGCTGGCTCCTCTGCAAGACCAGTGAGTGTTCTTAACTGTGGAACCATTTATTCCACCCCATTTACTTACTTAATTAATTAATTGACCAGAGCGGATGTAAAACCATGTAAACTAGGGCTGGGGGTATGCTTATCAAGAGTGCTTGGCTTGCTTAGCACATGGGGGCCCTGCTCCATCCCTGGCATCAGAGACAATACAACCAAAGGCTATACTGTGCATTAACCTTTTGTAGTTTTCAGCATGCAGTAGCATTAAACATGGCAGTGTTGTTAATAAACAAGGTCAGAATACTTGATTAGTGTTACGTTTACTTTGCTTTTGCTATGTCTTAAATTTTACTGAATAAAAATTTAATCCAGGCAATGGAATTAGGTTTGGCAATTAATAGAGTCTTGGGAGTTATAATTTGAATTGATTTCCTGTTTAGATAAGGAAGTGGGTGAAACAGTTTCTAGCATGAAGAGTCTGAAAAGAGGCTAGCCTGTCTGCCCCATACTCCAGGCCATCCTTACTCTCTATCCAGAGGGCAAAGGCTGGGGGTGTGGCTGCCACGTGACAGACAACACAAGGTACACTGAACCCACTCACCTCTAATTGAAAGTAGATAGGCTCAGGGAACCTAGGGGCTAGCCAGATGTCTGCTCACCTGGGCAGCACCCAGCAGTGCTGGAAAAATCAGTGGAACAATGAAACCTTTAGCCCAAACTCACCGCCAGCCATCTGTTGGCAGCTCTTTACTTCCAAGTCAGAATAGCATGGGCTGGTGAGGCATGGAGTGCTCCCCTGAAGGTCCGAGTCCTCCTAGTTCGCCATTTAGGCAAATAGGATGTTTTGGTGAGGACACACTGAAGCTGACTGGGACAGACCAGAGAGACCTCTGAGTGGAGACAGATCTTGCTTTTCTTCTTAGTTACCTGTTCTTTAAGTGGAAGAAAGAGAAAGGTGCTGTTCTGTGTCTTCTCCAAAGGTCATTTGTCTTGATGCTGTGACAAAACACCCAACAAAAGCAACATTTGGATAGAAGGGCTAGCTTTGGCTCACAGTTTGAGGGTGTAGTCCATCACAGGGTGGTAGGGGCACCCCAGTCAGGAAGCAGAGCACTGGAGCTCAGCATGTTTTATTCAGCCCAGGCCCCCAGCTCAGGCAACAAGATTGCTCACATTCAGGATGGTTCTTTTTACCTCAGTGAAGCCTGATTAGAAATTCTCTCACAGACATGCCCAGAACTTTGTTTCTTGGGCGATTCTAGGTCCCATTAAGTTGATGAGATTAAGTATCACTTTTTCTCTCTGAACCGGCTACTGAAGTTCTTGTGCTTCCTGGGAGGCAGCTAGGAACTAGGACTGGGTCAGGTACACCAGCCACATGTAGTTGTCTTGAACTGGATCTACCCCAGGATTGGATGATTTGTAAAGACCCCAAAAAGGTAGTCTCTTCAAAAATGGGGTCTAGGTCTCTGGGTCTCTTGAGTAGGATATGCAGCCAGTATACCCCTGCCAAGCTCCATACCTGAATCCTGAGGCTAAGACAGCCCAGTTGTTTGCATTATAACAGCCTTCTCCTGGTGGCTGCAATGCAGGATCTAGGCTGATCCAAAACTAGGCTTCTGACTTAGGAAAGCCTAAGGTAAATATTGTCCTGTCAAATATCCGTTTCTGTGCCTGAGGTTTGCTGACGTGCTTCTCTTAGTGTCACTTGGCATTTGTTCTCACTGGCACTAATTTTGCCCCCAAGGAAACAGTAGCCGTCTCCTGGGTGAAGGTCAGGGTTACTCTGCTCCACAATGTTACAACATCAAGGAGAAGTCGTTTTGTATGGACATGATTTATTATCAGTATTATGTGTCGAGATAACAAGTATGTAACAGACAGCTCTGAAATGTTGCCTCATCCATAGCAAGAGTCTGCAGCTAAGGATTTAATCAAACACTAGGAAAATGTGTATGTTCCCAAAAGGGACAGAGGAGGATTTCAGTGTGCAGAACATGGATACCCGTCCCCAGCTGCTGTCCTGGGTCTGCTGGTCAGCATCTCTGGAGGTTCCAGGGAAGCTGAAGCTAAAACAGACTCATGGTTCAGTAGCTCCCAGGGGGGTGTCTGCGCTGTGACATGGTAAGGAGCAAGTGCGCACATTGCTACCCATCTCTTCAGAACATCTGTCATTTCAGTAGGAAAAACAGCAATGTGCGGGGTCATCGAGGCTAAGGGGAGTTTTCGAAGCTGCAAAGTCCCAGCTTATGCAAAGTGATACGGTGGTTACTTAATAGGCGCTGTGGTCAGGGAAGCAAAAACTAACAGAAAGAAAGGTGGCTGAGAATGGCTGTGGAACTTTGTTTGCAGTGATAGCAGAGTCTTGTAACTAGGTGGTGGGGGCTACAGACCGATGGGTGTGCACCTGGGGGAGCCTTTAATGACACTAACGTGCACACTTAACAGATAGCTTTAACCACACGAAAAACCTTAAGTCACACATTTTACCACAATACCAAAAAACTTTTTAAAAAGACTATGGAAACATACAAATCTATAATTTAAATCTAATTTGTCACCTCTGAAACACACATAGAGATTTAATTGACCTTATAAGGTATTTAGCCCAGTCACTGGCTGGGCCTTTAAAAGGTGATGGGGCCTCTGTGTGCACACTGGGATCCATTCAGCGGTGTCATTAATGAATTAGTGGGTGCTGAGTTACCTCAGAGTAGATCTGCTTTCACAGGCACAGCCCCTGTGGCTAGGGGGTTCCCTGCTTCTCACCTAGATGCTCTGCCAACCTCTTGATTCTGCAGTATAAAGGCTCTCAGTCAAATTGGTGTCTCAGCCTTGGCCCAGACTCCTGAGCCAAAATAAACCCAGCTTCTGGAAAACTTTTCCAGTTTGTGGTATTGTGTTGTTGACGATGGAAAATGTATTAGGAAGGAGCTAAAAAGCTGATTGGAAAACAGACAGCTAAAGGTTAAATGCCATTTGATCCTAAAGATCAGCCTCAGAGAAGACAGATAAGGACAGGAGCAACCAGCACCAGCAGCTGAGCAGTCATTAGCTCCAGCCGGTGGGGTAGCTGAGCCCCCTAGAGAAGAGGGTAATGGTACAGGAGCCACATTAAGTTATTTGTGTGTGTGTGTGTGTGTGTGTGTGTGTGTGTGTGTGTGTGTGTGTGTGTGTGTTGCTGGGGATCAAAGCAGAACCTTGAGCATAATTGGAGTATAGGTACTCCAGCACTGAATTGTCTTCCTAACCTGGAGAGATACAAAATGTAAAGACAGATGGACTGCAGGGGGAAGCCAGGCCAGGAGGAGACCTGAAGGCTGGGGAGATGCTATTTATATAAGCCATTCATGGAGGCCTGGGGGGAGGCATTTCATAACAATGAAAGTCTATTTATCAGAGAGATAACATACTGTGCAGGGACCTTGCAAAGAGCGTAGATACTGAGAAACAAAGTTTGCATGCATACGTGGACACATCCCAAAGTATAACATTATTCAGATCGTCACTCCAGGACTGTGTAAGTGTGGAAATCCAGGCTCATTCCTCACCAGCTATAGACACTCTATGGTGACTTGCCCAGAATTCAAGAAAGCTCTTTCCCCTACTGATATCAGCTGCCCTAACCACAGTGTCAGTGTGGTGGGTGTGTCAGGGAGCCTGGTCTGTGAGTCAGAGTGCTCACAGGACCACTCACCTGTGACCTGAAAAAGCCATCAACTCTCTAGAACTCTAGTTCCCATAAGTATCAGGAGGCAGTTACAAAACATGTAAAAAGTACCTATTGGGGAGGGTTTCTATGCAAGGACCGGCACTTCGGAGCCCATTCCCTCCAGAGGATCACCTAACCCAGTCTTGATATTAGGATGAGCAAATTGGACTTGCCTGGAGTGGATGCTGAGCTGATCCACCCTGTATTCTTGCCCTTTTTGGGGAGGGGATTCGGGGAAGAGAAGGAGGGGGGAGGCTGAAGGCTGACCAGGAGGGATTGGGAGGGGAAGCAAGGGGGATACATGGATAAAAAAGACTTTATTTTATAAATTAAAAAAAAAAATTTAAAAAAGTACCTATTCACTGGTGTTTAAGAGTATCTTTAACTTGGAGCCAGAACCTCCTTTTATTTTTTGTTTTTAGAGAATTTAATGATTTTTGCATAAGCTCCTGAAAAAAAGATGAATTATTGCTGAATACAATATTGAAGAACTTTCATCTAATGAAAATAAGCAAGAGCATATGGAGAGAATGTAAGAGAAGAGGCTAGAAATAACTGTGTCTACATGTGGGTATGTTCGTGCGTGAGTGTGTGTGTGTGTGTGTGAAGGCTAGAGAAGTTTTTCCTTTATCACTAATCACCGTATTTTCTGAGACGGGGTCTCTCACTGACCCTGGAACTTGCCTATTTAGCCATGCAGGCTGCCTGATGAACTTCAGGCATCAGCTTGTCTGTCTCCCCAGTCCAGAGATTACAGAGGCAGGGTGGCATCTGTTTTTTGACGTGAGTAGTAAGGAATCTGAACTCAGGCCCTGGCCTGTACCGTAGGCACTGTACCAACTGAGCCCTCTCCCTGGTCCTTTAGAAGCACTTTTATACTTCCTGGTTTTAAGTAGGAAAAACACTACATCCTTGGCTTTGTGTTTAACATCTGTAATAGCTTGATTCCCTTTGCGCCTCCTCTCCATCCTTTCCTCCTTTGTCTCCTCAAAGTTGGACCCACATGAACCAAAAAAATGTCAGCTCCCATGATGTGGCATGTGACACTCTGGCCACCTTAATGTTTTGTTTGGTTGCCAGGAAATGGCTGTCCTCTATTCACAGGGGTCCCAGGACTCAGTAAGGTAGCATGTGAAGCCAATCTATAGGGATCCCTGGAGCCTGCTGAGGCTGCTCACTGCTGGTGCCCACAGCCCTGTCTCTTCTAGCCCTGTAGAACGGGAAGCTGGCTGGTTAGCACAGGGCAACAGGAACACTAACCCGCCTCAAGCAGAGGCCCTGAGGGGAAGCTGCTTTTGCTGTGTCTGCAGGGTTTGTTCCCCCTGTGGAGGACTATCCTGATCTGGTATTCCAAGGCCGCCGTGTCAGGGCATTTGTTTAGTTGAGTTATTGATTTGTACTTTATTGTCCCTTCCGAAATGGGAATGGGATGTGACTGCCACCATTGTCCTTTGGTATGACCCCGGAGCATAGCACCAAGGCATAGGTAGATGAAGCTTTAGCTTTGTGTCAACGATCCTGTGGGCTAACCTTAGCCAACTAAGATGTCGTCACAGAGAGATGTCATGTTGCAAGTCAAAATGACCCTGGGTGGTTTCGGGCTGTCCATTTGCTTTCAATCTTATTACATGATCCAACATCCCCATAAACATGTAGGAAAACATAACTGCTGAGCCGAGCAGGCCTCTGGCCTACCAGCCCTAAAACTAAGAATGTTGCTCTGTGGCCCAAGACAATTCTTTATACAGTGTAGTCCAGAGAAACAGAACAGTTAGGGAAGCCTGTGAGCAAGAGACCATCGAAACTGAGGGCAGGCTTTTCCGACTCTACTGTTGTGTATCATTGTTAGTGTGTCGCTTTATTGTTTCTTCTTGTTCTGTGACTATAAAGGTATCTATCTCTTCTTCTATGACAGGACTTGTCACTCGGAGTAACCTGAGCTGATCCCATATCCCCTGGGTCATTGTCACTCAGACTTCACTCAAAAATAACTCTTTCCTTATTTTCTTTAAGGCGGAATCATTTTTAAAATCTATTTATTTAATGTGTATTCTGGCTAGTTTTTTGTCAACTTGATACAATCTGGAATCATCTGAGAGGAGAGAACTGAGAAAATGCTTCTATAAAATCAGCTGGGAAGCAAGCCTTTAGGGCATTTTCCTATTGATGAGGGAGGGCCCAGCCCACTGTGGCTAGAGGTCCTGGGGCTTTAAGAAAGCAAGCTAAGAGGAGCAAGCCAATAAGCAGCACTCTTCCATGACTTTACCATTCACTCCCGCTTTGAGTTCCTGCACTGAATTCTCTGGATGAGGAACGACAAGCTGTAAGATGAAATAACCCTTTTCTTCCCAAATTGCTTTTGGTCATGATGTTTTATTACAACAATAGACTCCTTAACTAAGACAGTGTGTGTGTGTGTGTGTGTGTGTGTGTGTGTGTGTGCTGGAGTGTATGTATGTATACCACATGTGTGCAGTGCCCTAAAGGCAGTGGATAATGTTGGCTCCCCTGGAATTAGAGTTACAGATGGTTATGATGTGGATGCTGGGTTTTCAGGAAGTAGTCATCTTTTGTGCAAAGGGAGACCCAAGACACAGGAAGTCAGCATGTCGAGATAGTCTGCGAGGACCTTAGAGTCTTCTGGAAGAGCATCCTGTGCTCTTAGCCACCAAGTCACCTTTCTAGCATGCTGAGCCATTATTTTCATGTCAGTGCAGACATCCTTCTCTTCTCTGATTCCTGTCTCAAGACAAGGTGCCAAGTCTGCAAGTGGAACCCCTGGGAATCAGTGCTGCACATTCTGTGTCATTTTCCTGGGCTGCAGCCTTGTTCCTGCAGGCACAAAATAGTCAGCTCCCTGGGCTACCCACAGCAATACTTTCAAAAGACCCTCCACACCACAGATACAGACACCGGGGTGATTTCTTTTGTCTTCTCTTGTGCAAACATGAACTCTATTTCAATAAAAAATCCACCTGAAAATGTACGTGAGCCTCCTCCCCTCCCTTGACTTTTCTTAGACAAACCAGTTGGAGAGATGTTGGCTTGATGAGTTAGGGAATTGAGAAAGCCATGAGTTTTGAGGTTCAGGAATCACATACCATGCATGTGTATGGAATATGATCAAGTGCTAAATCAGCCAGCTTGGGCTTCTCCTTCAAGCTGATTGAATTACTGCTGAGTCACTTTTCCAGCCAGGAGTGAGCACAGTCCTGAGCCTGAGGGCTTCTCATGAAGAAATCTTAGCAGGAAACACTTAAATACCCCAGATTTTACATGATATGAGAGATATACTCAGTTTGCCTTGCCTTGCCTTGCCTTCATGTGGATAAACGTGGGCCATAAATTCCACAGTGTATGCAGGGTTGGAGGACATTCTTGTACATTGCCTCTCATCTTCCATCTTTGAAAAAGGGTCTCCTTGTCTTAACACTGTGCATTCCAGGCTAGCTGCCCTGTGGGTCTGCAGGATTCTCTTGTCTCTGCCTCCCATGATTATAGCTGATTCTACTGTAAATCCAGTTTTTAATGGGGGAGCTGAGGATTCTTAGGTCATTACACTTGCATGCTAAGCCTTTTACCCGCTAAGATATTTTCCCAGTCCATTCATTTAAAGTCATATTTCTAGCAATGAGGCTCCTGAGAGTTGTGTTATTACTGAAGGCTGATCTCCATGGACTGACCATCCCCTGCAAAGTTTCCCTGGTGGCCCCTGCTTCTTTCCCTCTGTGCCTCGGTTCCTCCATTCCCGTTTCTCTCCTTCACTGCTTCCCTCCCTACTTCTGGCTCACAAGCATTTACAGCCTCGTCCACCCCACTGGACTAAATCCTCTGAAAGCAGACATGATTAATCTTTATTGCCAACTTGATTCAGTTTGCTATCACCTAGGAGACGCACCTCTGAATGTTCCTGTGAGGATGTTGCGAGAGAGGTATAATTGAAGAGGAAGACCTACCCTGAATGCGAGTGACTCTATTCCAGGGGCTGGAGTCCCAGGTGGAATAAAAGCGGGAAGGAGACAGGATTTGAGCCCAGCACTCACGTGTGCTTCCTGGTGCACCATTATCTCCTTGCATGATAGACTGCATTTCTCGGAACTCCATGCCAATGCAAACCCTTCCTCTTATAGGCTGCTCTTTGTTAAGCATCTGGGCACAATGAAAAGGAAGCAGCAGTACAGCAGGGATCATGTCCAGGGCCATCTTTGGGACCCCCATGGTAGTAGGCATAAAGGGGCACTCTGACTTTGTCAGGGAAGCTTAGGGTGGCCTGGCTTCAAGTCATGGCTAGGTGGGACCAACTGAACCATCAGAACGGGGGCAGTACCCTTCCTGGGCTTTCACCACAGACCTTCAGACCCAGGTCCACTGTTGTGTGATGTCTTTGTTGACTCCTTGCCACTAGCCTTCTTGGCAGAGACATCTGTGACTTGGGACGGTGCCTGGTAGGCAGGGGTAGTGCATGTGCTCTGGGGTGACATTTGATGGCAGTGCCTGGCAGTGTTAGAGCACAGGGCTGATGACCTTTCAGTGACGCTAATACTTTTCTTAACCCCAATTGCAATAAAAAAAATGAAGCATCGATTTGTTTCTGAACGCTCTGATTATTGCAGGTTATGTATGTATAGAACGTACTTCTCTGGTTCGGAGTTTGCTAAACTAGACTTTTTCTTTTGGTAGGGGAACAAAATAGTCTTCTCAAAGTCTCTGGCACATATTTTCTTTCCATCTACAGTCAACACAAGGCACTCTTCGGGACTAAGTATATGAATTTGTTTTAAGAAATTAAAATGATAGGCCAGGCCTATCATTTAAGTTGAAGGCAAACCTCAGCTAAGTAACCTAGTTTAAGACCAGCCTGAGTTACATGAGACCCAGTCTCAAAAAACATACAAATAACCAAAAGGAAAGACAATCAAGGATTCAGATGTTTTAAACAAACATCCATTTATTAGTTATTTGCATGTGTGTGTGCCTGCATGAGCTCATATGCACCACTTATGTGTAAGGCGTCCAGGGAGACCGTAAGAGGGTGTGCAATCCCCTGGAACTGGAAATCAGGCAGTTCTAAGCCACTTGATGTTGGTACTGGGCACCAATCCCTAGTCCTCCACAAGAACAGCAGCTGTTCTTGCTTCTGAGCTGTCTTTTCAGCTCATAGATTTGTGAGGTTTTGTTTTTAGACAGTCTTACAATGTAACCCTGGCTGGCCCAGAACCTGCTGCCAGGCTGACCTTGAACTACAGAGATCCACCTGCCTTTGCCTACCAAGCACTGGGATTAAGAGTGTATGCCACCTCATCCCACTGGCATTTAGATTTTTATAAAGTAAATCAAGGAAGCCCCTTGTTCTAATGCATTACTGCCTAGATGCCCATTATTCAAATGATCCAGTGCCCTCATGTTTCCAGGTCCACTTCTCACTCAGTTTCTTAAGTTGCTAAAGGTAATACCTGTAAGGAATGCAGAACTGGACCCTTCCTTCAATCAAGGTCCTCTCCTTCCTCCAGTTCCCCATCTCATTTCCAGGAAGCCAGGCATGTCCTAGGCCCCACCTGGTCACACCAGGTCCTCTCAGGCATGTCCTAGGCCCCACCTGGTCATACCAGGTCATCTCAGGCATGTCCTAGGCCCCACCTGGTCACACCAGGTCCTCTCAGGCATATCCTAGGCCCGACCCAGTCACACCAGGTCTTCTAGGTACCTGTGCCCAGCTTCTCTTAATTCCATGATGGCAGAAAGGTTTATGGGCCCCTGAAGGGAATTCCTTCTGACAACAACAGTAAAACCTGAAGGGGATGCAAGCAAGATGCGGTGGCCTCTGTCTCCCCGGTCACTTTCCCCTGGGAGGACCACTGTCTACCCTCCCTCTGAGATGCTTAGCACCTAGAGGGCCTCAGCTTCACAGAAGGTACCTGAGCTCAGATCAGAGTGGCCAAGGCCCACCTCCCTCACCACTCCTGAAGAAGGGCCTTCTCTCCTACATGGGCTCCTTGAGAAAGGGCTGTCCTGTTCAAAGTCTCAGCCCAGAGCACAGCTTCAGTTTCCCAGGTCCAACAGAGGCTGGGAGGTTTTAAGCGGAAATGTAATTTAAGGTTTATGAGTAGTGAGATGAAAATCTCTGTCCTGTCCAAGATGTGAATCATCCTTTGTCCAACCCAGCCAGTCTACCAAACCACCCACTGTCCTGTCTGTCACCAAGTCAGCTGTGGCATGGCCAGTGCCATGCTCACATGTCATGTAAAGATGGTTCAGGGGCTATGAGGGGAAGCTGGCTGCTAGAGATGTCAAAGAAGAGCTGTGAAGAGCTTCCTTCTGGAGAAAAGGTGGAGCTGCTGACCTCTAAGGAGCCTATGCCCAGACTCGACTCTGTACGACCACAAAATGAGGGACTTCAACTCCAGCTCTTGGAGGGGTGGGTGGCACTGATGACTGGGAATCTTTTGTAAGGAAGAATGGTTCCTTCTCTTGTTAATTTATTCAGTCACTTTGGTTTGGTTGATTTGGGGGATATGCTAAATAGGACTTGGGGCTGTGTACTTCCTGGCCATACCCTGTCATTTAGCACCCTCAGACCCAAGCATGTCTGCTTGCCATGTGGCCGCACTTGAGATGCTGTCCTAAGGCACTTTCCTACCCTCTGTTCTCATGTTTTGGAACTATTGCTACTGATTTCTGCTACTGACTTCCTTTTATTTCGGTGTGTGTGTGTGTGTGTGTGTGTGTGTGTGTGTGTGTGTGTGTATGTAGGACAAAGGACAATGTCTGATGTACTTCTACATTTGTTCTTGATATAGCAGATGCCTTTCTATCTTTTTTTTTTTTTTTTTTTTTTTTTTGAGAGAGAGTCTCTCACTGGCCTTTTCTTCTACATATTGTTAGTGTATTTGTCTGTGACTGTGTGTACATATGATGTGTAGCTGCGTGTGTGAATGCCTGCAGAGTGGCCAGGAAGGGGCAGTTATGCCCCTCATCTGGAAGTTCTCAAGACTGGAAGCAATCAGCTACATTTCATATAAAGGACTATGTCTAAGATGCCTCCTCTCACCAGAAGCAGAGGAAGTAGAAAACAAGGCCAGCCATGGACAGAGGGCATCAGGGGCTGTGCTAGTCACTCACTTGCCACCTAACACCTCAAGACGAGGTAAATGTACCCAGGAAATCATGGCAGGTGGAGGCGTTTCTGTCTTCTGTTTTCTTGACTTCAGGGAAAATGTAACCTGGCACAGAGGCTAGCATAGTGTTGAGCTTGAAATCTCACCATTGATGTGGCATCATTCTTTAATAAAGGGACTGTTTTGGCCTATGGCAGACATCTTTGAAGTGGGCAGGGAAATCAAAATATAGGTAGAGGAAGAAGGGCGGAGTCAGACAGAGATGTGATCCAACCACCTAAGAATCAACACGTAAAGTAACACAGGTAAACTACAGGCTACCTGGCAAGACAGATTAAGATGTAGGAGCTAGCTAGCAATATGCCTGAGCCATAGGCCAAACAGCATGAAATTAATATAAGCCATTGTGTGATTATTTGGAGCTCGTCAGTCTGGGACTCAGATCTGTGGGTCTGGACTATTAGCCGGACGAGCCATAAACTTTATACTACTCGCCATCATTCTAGCTAGTGACCTGTCGGTCATTAGTTACCAATTCGGACTACCCACTGAGAGATCTAAGAATCCATATAGCACTTCATCCTACAGTAGGAGGTAACAAGCAACCCATGTTTTTATTTTCATTTGGGGTTTCCTTTTTGAGATGGGGGTCTACGTGCCCTGGTCTATGGCCCAGAGTGACCTCAAACTGGAGATTGATCACCCCACTGCAGATTCTAAAATACTGGGGTTTTAGGGATGTCTACCGCTACATCATTCATGATTTCAGATATAATGATATGTACATTGATATTTTCATATCAACAGGAGCATTTTGATATTAATGGCTGTTGGTTGTCAGTGCCAGAGACAGCTCCAGCTCATGCTAAAGGACCTTTCTCCTTACAGAAGAAAGCAGTGTGGGCTTCAGACCAGAGTAACAGGCTACCCAGGCAAGGAGAAGTGTGTAAGTGTGTGTGTGTGTGTGTGAGGGGGACCTGCAGAGCAGCCCATGGGCTGTCCTCAGACCTGCCACATCATATCACACCACACTACACAGGCTTAGTTACATAATCACTTACCAGCCACACCTAAATGCCTTCCATCGCAGGCTATCAGTCAGCATCTTTCTACCCGGAAAATCTGGGTCCCAGATCTGTGTTCATCTCCTCCTGCCAAGGGCTGTTAAGGGCTGGAGTCCAGCTTGGTTTCCTTTTCCTTGACACTGTGACCAGCCTGAGATCCCACCCCACACCAGGTAGCACGGCCCCTCTTGTAGTTTCTGTTCTCTGTTGTAAGGACAATGAAGGTCCTGAACCTACACGGAGCCCAAGATGTTACCATGACCCAATTTTCTAGCCCACATCTGCTGATGCTTCTTTTTAAGTAATGTTTAAAAAAAAAAAAAAAAAAAAAAAAAAAAAAGCCGTGAAGCTAAACTACACTTTACATGTCTAATGAGGTAGCCTTTAAATTTGAAGTGGTTTCAGAGATAAATGAAGAGAATTCCAAATTTTTGAAACAGACCAGCTACTATGGGTGCAGATTTTATATATTTTTAATTTAAAAAATGGAGATATTAAATATAAACAGTAATTTAAAATAAAATAAAAATGAAGCATAATAACATTTCACAGTTACATGTATCAGATACATGCATATTTTATGGGAAGAAGCGAAAAAGGAAAATGATAGTTATTTCATAACAGGCTAACTACTAAGACCCTCCCCACAAAAAAAAGACTTTACAAACCATTCCAGGGGCTGGAGGCATGCTAGTCAGCAAGGTACCTGCTTAGGAAGCATGAGGAGCTGAGGCCGGCTCTCCCATACCCACGTAAAAGCTGAGCACAATTGTGAGCATGTGAAACCCTGGTATTGAGAAGGCAGAGACAGAGATCCGTGGAGCTGGCTGTGAGGCCATCCAGTGATCTTTGGGTTCAGTGAGAGGCCCTATCTCCAAAGGTAAATTGCAATAGTAGAAGACACCCAGTGCCAACCTCTGTACTGTGCACATACATGCACACGCAGTTGTACACACACATATACACTACACAAACAATATAAAGATCATAATAAGTTGACTGTGAGGGGCTTATCCATATTATCCCAGTCCTTATGAGACAGAAGTTAAAGGGATTTTTCAACAATGTGATGAGTTTGTGGTCAGCCTGGAGTACAAGATGTTAGCATGTAAACATCACCCTAGCTTGCCTCCTGGGCGTGGCAGTGCCATTCCAGAGTTATGGCCATGTTATAGCCATGCATGCCTCAGGGCGTGTCTACTACATAGTCACCCTTTAAAGAGACAACACGTGGCAAAAATCCCTCGACTACCCTTCTCCCTTCTTCTCTCCTCCTCTCTCTCTCTCTCTCTCTCTCTCTCTCTCTCTCTCTCTCTCTCTCTCTCCTCCCCCCTCTTCCCCTCCCCCACCTGTTCCCTGGATATCCAGACCCCATTAAACTCAACATGGCCTCCTGGCAGCATGTCAGCGTGTTCCATCCTTCCACACGCCAAGTACTAACACAAGAGACACTGTTTCAATAGCAAAACAATAATAAAACCATAATAAACTGGGTGCAGTAATGCATGTTCATAATCCCAGCACTTGGGAGAGTTATATGGGGGAATTGCTGTGAGTTCAAGATCAGTAAGGGCTCTGGAGTGAGACTCTGTTTCAAACAAACAAAATGTATAAAGCCCCTGGCTGGTTCTCTGTGACTGAGATCATCACTGTTGAAGTGACTGTTTACACAAGCTGTGATTCGCTGGTGACTCACGCTAACTCTCAGCTTCTATCAGTCAGTAATAAATATGCGGTTTGGGGAAGCCCAAGCTGTGTGAACGTGATTGTAAACAGGAATAGGCCAAGGCCCCTTCGATACCAGAAGGGATAGTTGATCTTGCCAGTTCCAGCTATGAAGCCTAGAGAATCAAGGGCTCAGGAAATACTTCCAAACGTCACAATCAAGCTTCCCTTAGGCAAAGATGATGGATGGCCCTTGTGACTTGGGCTGTGGTGGAGAGCACACAGATATCAAGGATTTTTCTCTGCAGATGTGCCCCTGGGGATTTAGGATGGAGTAGGGAGTGGACAGGACTCGGCTGACCCTTATGCAGAGGAGGGTGGGGCATGTTCAGGGCAAATGAAGCTAAGCTCTGGAGGATGCTGAAGCTAGTCTTCCCAGGATGGGATGGGCCATGTTCTACACAGAGTTGTCTACACGGGCAATACTGGGTCTCAGCTCCATTGGGGCTCTGCTGGCTGGAGGGGGAGAGCAGATTGGGTGCTAACTGTATGGGAGACCCAACTCCATTCTTATGAGCTGGGAAGGGTCTCAGTGGACAGTATGCGGTTTCACTTTGTGTATAGACCTTTCTTATTGCTGTTAGTCACATAGTATCTAGCTAACTTCTAGGATAAGATGTGGCTACCAGCCTCATGTAGGAGGACACGGGGCTCAGAAACTTGCCACAAGCTCTCTTAAGGTCACAGCTGGATACATATTCCTAAACACAAAGCCTCAAGCAAACTGGATGGTTGGGGGGATGCTAGGGTCCTGGAGAAGGGCAGGAACATGTGCCATTATGCAATTCTGCTTGCCCAAATGTGTGAATGACACTTCCTTTAGAATGGGAATGGTTTCCCGGGTCCTCAGAGTGCTGATGAGAGACTCCATAAGGAGTGGTGAGCCTGCTCCTTAGCCTAGAGAGGAGGGCTCTGCCCAGCCAACTCAAAACAAGTCAAAGGTACCAGAGGAGGCTGTAGGGCACATTGCCTACTCCTGAATGGCCAAGGACAGATGCCACTGTGTCAAGGAGAAAGGTAACACAGTCCTTATGAGAGTCAAGTCCAAGTATTCCCTGTGAAGCTTGCTGACAGTCCTGTGATTTCTCAGCAGGGGGATGTCTAATTCTTGTGTTCTCCTTTGTCCTCAGTGCAGAATTGGTAGTGATGTGAGCAAAGGGAAGACCCAGTGGTAACCTGAGCATCTGGACTCTGGGATATGTTTCTTATAGGAATTCAGGGGACCCATTAGGTACTATATACTAACAATGTTTATGGTCCTGTCAGTGTGCATACTTTCTAGTGTATACACATATAAAGAATGGCTAAAGGGAAATATATACAAATTTAGGCTGCAGTTATTGGGCATAAATGAAAAACATACACCCCAGCCAAATGTGCTTTTAATCCCATCCTTCTGAAGGTACAGGCAGGAGGATCAGAAGTTCAAAGCCAGCTTCGACTATATAATGAGTTAAAGACCAGCCTAGGCTACATGAAACCATATCTCAAAAAACTAAAATGCAATCCAAAACAAAACTTATAAAAAAAATAGCTATATATAAAGCCATAGTTCAATTTCTCACAATGCTATGGCATTAGTTTATAATCAGAAAATATAAATTTGATATAAACTGAAGTTGAAATGGTTACGTTAGTGAGATAGACGTTTTCCAGCTCCAATTATTCAAATTTTACCCTGAGCTGGATCTATAGCCAGGTGGGGCCAGTCTAACCTGTACGTCTGACCAAAAGTGACCCAGGAGACACATTTATATTCTGGGCCACTCCTCCATTGACTACAAAGAACCTATCATTCCCAGCACAAGGAACAAGGTGGTAGGCTGCTAAAGAAGCTAGACTGTGCCCAATTCCCACTGGTGTTCCTCTTGGGAAGCTGGAGGCAGTTCTAAGACACAGCCAGGCTGGGCATGAATCCTGTGGATGGGGATGGATCTGAGAACGCATCGTAGGTGGTAGATGGAGGCATAGACTAGAGGGTAGAGTCTGAGAAGTGGCCGACATAAGCAAGGCTTCTAGAAGAGCCCATGAGGGCCACAGAAGACTGGCTCTGGCTACCGACCTGGTTTAGATGTGATCAGCCCTGCTATGTACCCTGTTCAGTTGAGTCCATTAGTATAGACAGCCGTGGCTCAGCACATCTTGTGTGGGAATGGTGAGCACCCTGCATGAGCCAGCAGCCTTACCATTAGTCCACCCTGCTTGTTTTCTTAGGCAAGCCTCATCCCAGCCCTATGACCAGACTGTTTTGTGGTTTGGCCTCTTGGCAGAAGCTCCTAGATGGCCTTCCATCCCCAAATACTGAACTTTGTTTTGAAATCAGTCTATTCCCCAGAGACCTTTCCCTAGACATAAAGGGTGTCTCTCTCACAGTCTCGCCCTCACTGCTCTTCTTTGAGTGGCTATGCATGCTTCCCTCAACATCCCAGAGGCCCTCATGTGATATTGTCCAGTTGCTGTGGGATAGCCTGAGCCTTCAGCTCTCAGTTTCTGTGCTTGTTGCCAAGAGCAGGTTCTCTGTCTGGAAGGGAAACAGATACACAGCACTGGCTAGTTTTGAAGTTTTGATTATGTTTGGTTAATCCCAGGGCCCTGAGTGTTTACTTAAGGACATTTCCTTGACCTTCCCAGGCTTTTCAGATGACTTCCAGCCATCATGTGCTTGTGTTTTTCTGAGCCTACACCTGGCTCCTGTGACACAGCTTCATCTGCTCCATGGAGGCTGCTGGAGCCACAGGCTAACCGTGACAGCCAGGGGAGGGTGATTTGTAAAGTCTCTGGGTTCCCATTCAGCATGTAAAGTTCTGGTCTTGAGATAACTTGTCTGTCATTTATACCACCACTGAACAATTGATTTTCTGACGACAGTCCCAGGCCTCAGCATTTCTGGATTTTTTACTCTGATTGGTTGGTGTCTAACAATGGGAAAGATAACATCCACAAATGTACAGGGCCACTGGTGTGTGATCCAGAGATGGTTGGGACGAGAGGGAAAAGTGGAGTCACAGCCGATGTGGTCAGAGGCCAAAATGACCTTTGGCCATGGCACAGTTCTGTGTGTAATGCTGGGGCTCAAATCCAGGGCCTGTTGAACATTTGGCAAACATCTAACTCTGAACAACAGTCCAACCTCTGGTGCAAAGATTTGTGTTGGCAGCAGCCTTTGAAACCCCTGCCCCGCCCACGGCCAGGTGCCTGATGGTAGTTGCAATGTATCTACTTTCTGCCCGGGTGATGTCAGCTTGCATGCAGGCTTCGTGGGGGTGGCTCATTTCCCATTCATTTAGCAAGTTAAGCAGCCCACTGATGGCAGAGCTAATGAATTTGGAGGCGGGACCTTGAGTCTCTGCACACAGCACTGAACGCTTACACCTCCCACCCCACTCCCGGAAGGAGGCAGGGTGAGCTTGGCTTTCGAGTTCCTTGGCCTCCCAGCCTTTGCTCTTTGTCTCAGATCCTTATTCTGCTGTGTTTGTGCCATGCAGGGCCTGTGCCTCAACTCAGGCTTTGGGAACAAATACCCCAGACCAAAGACTCAAATAAGAGAAATTACCTTCCTATGGTTATAGAGGCTTCATGTCCAAATCAAAGAGTTCCTGGCAGTATGGCCGTCATAGTGAGAGCTTTCTTCCCGGCTTATAGGTGCCTCCCTCCTCTGTGTCTCCATACGGTGGGGAGGGAGGAGAGAGAATGTCTCTAAATAGAGCACAAATTGCAATGTGAAGGTCTCAATCTAGGACTGATTTGGCTCTAGTTACTTCCAAGAGGTCCCACCTCCTAATTCCAACATCTTGGAGTTTCAGCATAGGAATTCATCAGGCTGACAAAGACATTCCACCCTTATGATATCCAGCAGAAAGGACTACAACTGTGTGTCACATGTGATGTGATGAGCCATATGTGACTTCTGGGCACTTGAAATACAGCCAGTCTATACTTCAGTCTTCTGTGGGGTATAAAGTATCCACCAAATCCCATGGGTCAGGATAAAAACTAATGGGCAATATCCAGTAAGTGACTGGAAACCTTTAAATTATCTGTTGAGATAATATTTGGAAAATCCTGGGTCAAAGAAGCACAGTATTAAGACTAACTTGCCCGCATGGTAGCCCAAGATTTTAATACCAGCACTTGAGAGGCAGAGGCAGGGGGATCTCTGTGAGTTCCAGGCCAGTCCGGCCTACAAAGCAAGTTCCAGGACAGGACAACCAGAGATGTTACAAGGAGAAACCCTGTCTAAAAAAAAAAAAGACTTTTCATCTATTTCTTTGGAATTTTTTAAAATTTATTTCTGAGATGATTTCAACTCACATGGTTGTTAATGTATCTGTGTTTGATTGCATATAATTTTAGTAAACAACATAATTAAAATTTACATATTTTACTATACGTGTGTATGATGAAGTGATTATTATGTTAGGTAAAGAACATACTGTAATTGTATCTGTACTTACGTATATGTGCACCTGTGTATGTGTGCTTTTGTGTGTATATGTTATCTACACCATACTCTGAGTGCATTTCTGCTATGTAATATGATACAACCACGTGCAGCACACAGTATGGTGGCCCCATAAGATTATATTTCCTAGTGACACTAGACCGATATTAGCTTGTATAAGCAATTCGGAGTGAAGGTTTGGAGCAAAGTGACCATGAGCAGAGCAGGCAGCTGAGATGTTCAGATGGTCAAGCCAAGGGATGCAGTGTAGTCTCCAGGAGATCCCTGTGTTTAGCTATGGCTCCCAAGACGTTTCCAACATCAGCAGCAGCAGGCTGTGTCACATGCTAAAGACATCCCACAGGTGTTTTTCCTCTTTGCTCATCAGCCTGTTCTACTTCCTGACCTAGGCTGGCAGGCCAAAAATAGCTGAGGTTTGCAGCCACAGAAAGAGGTGGATCTGGGCTGATGGGGTGGCACCACTGTGTCCTGGAACATCCCTCCTCTTGGCCTAGGGCCATTTGGAAACACAGGCAAGGAGCTCAGCCAGTAGGCCATCATCAGCCTTGCGTGGAATTTTCAGATTTGTCCAATGGCAGCCTAGGTGCAGCAGGTACACCCAGAGCTTTTCCTACCACGGAGCCATCAGAAATATTCCTCAAATAGCTGTTTCTGATGCTGGTGATTTGGGAGAGCTGGTGTGTCCTGTGTGTAGTTGTGTTTACAGTCTGTTTGTCTCATTCTCTTTGCTCAGCAGGTGGCATTTTTGTTCAGAGATGGTACTGTTAGTCATGTGTGTTCATGTATCATGACATATTTATTAATCATGCAAATTAGGATGTTATTAATGACGGAAAACTTAATTTGGACCCTGCAGCAGGATTTGCTATCACAGCTCTGTTAATGCCCTCTCGTCTCAAACGCCATCAGCAGATTCTCTCAGCTGCTGCACATTGGCACCGTGACACAGAGGGAAACGGAGCGGACAGAGAAAGTTTTCTCTTCGGGGTCAGTTGTGTAAACACACATTTACTTGAGAGCTGGTGTTTGCAGGCAGGATTGCAAAACCTGACCTGCTTCCCAACATATATATAACCTTTGGGAACCAGCCTATCCTCCCATGCTCTCTAGGAAAGCCCACTGGATATAGTATCAGTGCCTGTCCCCAACCTAGACCAATGTGGGGGAGCTTCCGTGACTTTGATGACTTCTGGGTCCCAGCCTCAGTTTCCCAAATGCTTCTTGCCCCTCTTCCAGCACCTCCTCCTCACACCCCTCCTTTGTCTTGAGACCTGACCCTTAATTAAACACAGCCCCATGGACACTTTCCCTCCTCTGGCTGACCCTGATTCCTCCCATCACCCCATGCTGCTCAGAGATCTGCTTTCAATCCTCTCTGATTTCTGTTCCAGGAGCCAAGTTCAGAAACAAGATGTTTTTGTGAACTTGGATGGGTCTCCCAAGTGCAAAGTAGCAACACCCCTTGGAAAGACTGTGCCATTCTGGAAAGCTGGCTGAGTCACCCCATATATTGTCACAAGACTGGGCTGAGCCAAGAGAAGTGGGCAGCTGGATTCGCAGCACTGATGGCTTAATGCCAGGACCATGTGGGGGTAGGAGATGCTGTCTGACCACTGAGAGACCTGCTGGGACAAAGGTCTTCTGGCCTGTGGTTGGTCACTTGTAGGCCGGAGTATATGTCTGCTCTCTAGTTCCCAAGCCAGCTCCTGGGACAGCAGCTAACTTCTGCCCCACCCAGAGACCAGAGCAGAAGAGAATGAGTCTTTATGTCTCAAGTTTGTTTTGCTGAATCCTACTTTCTGGAGACCCTGTCCACCTCTCTGATGATTCTCAGGACTTCTGTTGCTGCTGTTGCTTCCCGGTACCTGGGCTCCAGCCTGTGGAAACTTAGAGAGTCCTCTTTCCTCCAAGTGTCCCCACCCACTAAGTTCACACCTCCTTCTGTGTTACCTGCTTAGCAGTAGGTGTGGAGAGAGGTGGGGCTGGGGTGATTGACCTGACCCAGCCTGAGAAAATGAAGGATGGTTTGGAAATTCAGGAAGCTGCCTAATCCTGGAGATGGAGCAGCATCAGCACCATTTATGATTGTCTTAGTTGTAGCTATGAGAGGGATGGGATTGGCCTATTGAAGTCCTGAATGGGAACAGTCTTAGGCGTCTCCAACCTGTAGTGATTGTCCATGATCCTTGTCACGCAGAGGCATTTCTTCATCTTTATTTTAGTATTTTCCTGTATATACTCTTTCTCTTCACTTGGTGTCTTGTTACGAGGACAGGAACCATGGGATTAGGGCCATGTCTTCCTCCTGGGTGGCCTCCCTGCAGTTTCTTAAATTTTATAAGTTTCTTATAACCTTCTACTAAGGTCACCTTCTTGGGTAGTGAATGTTAAGGCTGTGCCTTGTGAACTTTATGGGTACATAGTTCATTCCATAAGAGGAGCAAAGGCTATAGATGGGAATGACCTGGTGCTGGGACCCTGAGTAATCTGACAGCGGCCGCTGTCCCTGCACATGGCAGACACCATCAGTGCGGGACAAGTCTGGAACTCTGGTTGGGGAAACTCTTCTCCGGTCTGTGGGGGGCTCTGGTTCCTTGTCATCCTCTCTGTACTTATGTGAATTAAGAGTATGGGTGGTTCTCTCAGCCTTTTTTTCCCAGGGGATCTTGAGAGACCGGGAGGCCCTGATAGACCCATTGATTCATTAGACAAGTTGAAGTGATGCTATCCAACACTTTTACCTATGCAATAGCTGGGGACAAGATCCCATCAGTGAGAACTCATTCCAGTGTTCATAAAATGAACCCACCTCAAGGTATCTTGTGATATGGAAAGCCTACTGTGGGGCAGCACAACTCCTGGGAAGGTAGGTACACAGACAGCCATCTTGAGGGTAAGCCAGAAACAGAAACCAAGCCTTGAGCTGGCCAGGACTCCTACCCACCCCAGAAGAGCAGAGGGCTGGCTTGTTCCCCTGAAGAAGAGGGTGCTCTGTGCTGGGCATGATGATTCATGTCTTTAATCTAAGCACTCAGGAGGCAGAGGCAGACATACCTAGTTGGAAGTCAGCCTGTACTACATAGTGAATTCTAAGACAGCCAAGGCTACATCCCTTCATATTAAAATTTCTGAAGAAATTTGTAATAGAAAGTATGTATTGGATCTGGAGAGATGACCCAGAGGTTAAGAATATTGACTGCTTTTCCAGAGGTCCTGAGTTCAATTCCCAGCACTCAAATGGTGACTCACAATCATCTATAATGAGATATGGTACCCTCTTTTGGCCTAGGCCACATGCAGGCAGAAAACTTTATATATAATAAATAAGTTTTAAAAATATATCTCAATCAACATAATAAAATCATATGACAAACATAGCTAATATTATATTAAATGGAAGATATTCAAAGCATTTCCACTAATATCAGGAATAAGGCAAGGTATTTACCATCTTCATTCATTTTTAGTAAGTCCTGGAGTCTGAGTTAGAGCATCTAGACAAGAGATGTAGGCAGAAGGAGGCAGGCAGGGAAGGAAGAAACCAGAATATCTCAATTGGCAGATGATGTGATCTACACATAAGAGACTCTAAAGACCCCACCAGGAAACTCTTAGAGCTGACAAACGCTTTCAGCAAAGTGGCAGAATGCAGAATTAGCACACAAAGGCCAGTGGCCTTCCTCTAAGCCAACAGCAAACAACCTTAGTAGGAAATCAGAAAAAAAATACACCTTTGGGGTGGAGATGGCTCAGCTGCTAAAGACAGGCTCACAGCTCAAAATATTAAAAAAAAATACTATGAAATAACATAACAAAGATGCAAAAGACCACAATGAAAACTATAAAATACTAAAGAAATTGAGGAGACACTAGAAGATAGATCTCCCATGCTTATGAATTGTAAGGCTCAATCTTGTGAAAATGACTAACAAAAGAAATCAACGAATACAGCACAATCTCAATCTAAATCCTAAAGGCATTCTCCATAGGAATAGAAAAAATAGTCTTAAAATACACATGGAAGCCTGAAGAGCTGGATAGCTAAAGCAATCCTGAACACACACACACACACACACACACACACACACACAAATGATAGAGATTTCACCACACCCGATTTCAAATTATACTATTACTATAAAAACATAGAAGTGGCACAGAATAGTCACACGGGTCAGCAGAACAGAGAAGGGAGCATGGGTCACATGACTACAGCCACATGATTTTTTAGCAGAGATGAAAAGAGAGCATGCATTGGAGGAAAGACGGCCTCTTCAACAGATATCCGGGGAAACTGGATATCCACATGGAGAAGGGAGCTCAAGCATTTTCTCTCCTGCACAAAAATCATCCTCACATGGATCAAAGACCTCAACAGACAACCTGCAAGGGAAACTGCTAGAGTACAAGTCGGGGAGTGTGCACCTAGGTATAGGACAAGAACTTTGGACTAGGACCCCACCTTCAGGAAATAGCCAACCAGTGGGAGTTCACGAAACCCTAGTGCTTCTGTACAGCAAGCTGTCAGTGAGTGAAGAAGAGCTAGCCTAAAGTTGGAGGAAATCCCCAGTAACTATCTCTCCAACAGAGGAATTGGTGTCTAGAATACACAAAGAACCTCAGCACCAGCAGAACAACCCCTGGAGTGATTTGGATGGATATGGCGCCAAGGCTCATAGGAAATGGCACTGTTTGGAGGTGTAGCCTTGTTAGAGAAAGTGTGTCACTGGGGGTGGGCTTTGAGGTTTCAAACACTCAAGCCAGGCCCAGTGTCACTCTCTCTTCCTGCTGCCTGCCAACTCTCTCTTCCTGCTGCCTGCCAATCTAGGTGTAGAACTCTCAGCTCCTTCTCTAGCAGCATGTTGGCCTGCATACCACCATACATTCTGCTATGCCATAAACTTCTAAATTGTAAGCCAGCCTCAATTAAATGTTTTCCTTTATAAGAGTTATTATAGATCTGGGGAGTGGTGGCTCATGCCTCTAATCTCAACACTTGGGAAGCAGAGGCAGGTGGGTCTCTGTGAGTTCAAGGACAGTCAGGTTTACAGAACAGTTCTAGGACAGAAAAACCCTGTCTTGAAAAAAACCAACAACCAAACAAATACAAGTGGCTAGTAAACACTTTTAAGTGTTTAACATCATTAACCATCAGGAAAATTAAAATTAAATTAAAACCTCATTGAGATTCCTCAACAATCAGTCAGAATGGCCATCAAGAAGATGACAGATGCTGCTGAGGATCTGAAGATTCTGTTTGTGAGGACCACTTCTGACCCCCTGGAAGTTAATTCTTCTTAGACTATAAGCACTTAGAAAGTCCTGGGAAATGCCCATTGGATTTGTTCCAGAAGGATCTTTGTGCAGGAAGCCTTAGTAGAATGGTAGAGGTCCATACAAAAAGGAGCTACTACAACTCCAGGAAGTGATGGGACAGGAGACTAAGGCAGAGCCTAGCTACCTGGCTGGTTCCCTGAGCAGATGGCCTATGACCTGAAAGATACTGAAGACTCAGAGCCTAGCATTTCTTCCACTGGCCTGCCACAGAGCCTGCTGTTACTGCCACAAGAATGGTGCTCACCAGTCACTCCAAAACCTGCATTCTAAATCCCTTGTCCCTTTAAGGGAGTATCAGGAACTGGGGCCTTTGTGAGATGGTTAGGGCCTGAGGTAGGAGACCTCAGAAAGGGACTGGTACCCTGGTAAAGGAGACTTAGGTGTTATACTCTCTTCCATCACGTGAGGATATACTGCAAACCGTGAGGAGATGTTCCCCAGAACCTAACAGTGCTGGCCTCTTGGCTTCAGATTTCCAGCTTCAGGGTCTATAGGAAAAGATGTGCTATTTGAGTCCCATGATTATAGTCTGGATGGAATGGAAGGATATCCCACAGAGGATCGGGTGGGGAATCCTACAGATGAGGATCAGGGGCTATGGGGGAAACAACAGTGACTTGGCTTGGGTTTCATATTCCGCTGCTTGAAACACTTGAAAAGTACCCTTTAACCTCCCAATTTGCTTCTCCTGGACATCCAAACCAAGCAACCAAGCTGGCTCTTTCTGCTTATAACTGAAGTTTAATCTTGACCACCCACTTGACAGAATTGGAATCACCATGGAGGCAAGCAGGGTAGCTCATGCCTTTAATCATAGTACTGGGAAGGCAGAGGTGGGGGCGGGGTGTCTCTGTGAGTTAGTTGGAGGCTAGCCTGGTCTACTGAGTGAGTTCCATGGCAGTTGGGGCTACATAGAGAGACTCTGTCTCAAAAAAACCAAATGAACACACACATACAAACACACACACACACACACACACACACACACACACACACGCACAAAATAAACAAAAGGAATCACCTTGGCCATGGAAACAAAGCTCTGTGCATATCTGTGAGATATGCTGAGGTAAGCTGAGGTGGGAACACTCACCCTAACTGACTGTGGCAGCACCATCCTTTGGGATAGGGCCTTAACAAGTGAGCTGAGCACCGGTATCCACCTCTCTGCTTCCTGCCTGTGGATCCATGGGCCTTCTATCCCTGCTGCCACACCCTCCCGCCATAGTGGGCTGCACCCTCAAACTCTGACCCAGAAAAAACCCTTCTTTTCTTATGTTGTTTTCATTGTCATTTTGTCACAGTGCTGAGGACAGACAGTAATGAACGAGTGAGGGACATTTTCTTCCCATGCTGACTCTTGACCAGCTATAACACCCACTCTTATCTTATGTCCCTGCCTCTGTACCTCCTCACACTCAGCTTGACACAGTGAAGCCAAGTCAAATGTAGCTGCAGCCTAAACCCCCTCCCACCAAAGTGATCTTCCAGGCCTGGAGTGGCAGCTTTGCCTGCTTGCTTGGTCGATCCTCTTTAGAACCTACCATTCCCATGTTCATTTTTCTGTCACCTGATTCTGGCCCAGTTATCATCTCCCCAGAGGTCCACAACCCATTTGACATTGTTCTCCCATGTTTCTAATCAGCCAACAAGTGTCCCATGCCATTTAACCTTTGTCCAGTTTCATAGTGTCATCCTTGCTCTGTGAGAACCAGGACTTTGCCCACGTCTATCCAGATGTGGTGTGCCTGGGACAGAGGTGGCATATTAAACCTCTGCAGAGATGAGGCAGGGCTGTGTCCTGTTGCTGTGATCAACCCCTGCTACCTGTCACTTGCAGAAGAGAAGGAACAGGAACAGGATTGAATCTTGAACCTGCTCTTTATTCAGAGAACAGCAATCTGATAAGCCAGTTTAAAATCCTAGAGATTTGTGTTCTCAAAAAAAAGAATCAGTTGGGGGTCTGGAGAGATGTCTCAGTGGTTAAGAGCATTCACCAGGTGCTACTGTAGGACCAGAATTTGGATCCCAGCACCCACATGCTTGCTCACAACCCTTTTTAACTCTGGTTTTGAAGACTCTGATGCCCTCTTCTGGTTTTATCAGGCACTGCACTCATGTGCACAGCTCCTTGCCCCAATGCACATCATTAAATAAAAATAATTTAAATTCAGCACATTCAGTTTTCAATATTTATTTTATTTTTAGTTGTGAATATATGTGTCTGTGCCTGGGGGGGGGTACCCAAAGAAGCCAGAAATGGACATGGGATACCTAGAGCTGGAGTTATAGGTGGTTGTCAGCTGCCTGACAAGGGTCCTCAGCAAGAACAGTTATGAACTTGTTTTTAATATCTATTTTTATTTAATGTGAATTGGTGTTTTGTCTGCATGTGTAACTGTGTAAGGGTGTCAGATCTTGGAATTACAGACAGTTGTTAGCTGCCATGTGGATGCTGGGAATCGAACTCAGGTCCTCCGGAAGAACAGTCAGTGCTCCTAACCGCTGAGCCACCTCACCAGCCCCCAGTTATGAACTTTTAATCACTGAGCACATACTTAATAAAGAGTCTCTTCAGCCCCACCCCACACAGCCTTTTATTTAGAAACACTAAAAAGCAAGAAGAGAGATTTGTGGTGGGCTGCCCCAAGATGGTAGGGAATGTGGCTTTTGAAGATATTATTATGGATGTTTAGGAGCTGGGTAGTATATTCGTAGGGCAACATGACCCTTTTTGATGGGCCAGATCTCCACCTTAGGGTACCTCTTCCCATAATTCTTTAGAAGAGCCCACCAAAGGGAGGAAGGTGTCAAAAGCACGGTGTAAGTGATGCTGTGATGAAGCCAGATCTTCCATAGGGTATGATAGGGACAGTATCCTGGAGCCTAAGTTCCTGATGTAGTGGAGACAATCTGTCTGCAGTTCCAAGGATGTTTAACCACACAGGGGTACCAGCTCTCAGGAGACACAGCCTCAGAGCTGCAACTGCATTTTTTTTTCTTAACGTTATGCACACCAGGAGTTGGGAGTCCTGCTGCTTTTTCCTGGCATACACTTAGTGCTCATTAAGTGCTTGTTACATATAAGAATGAGCACCATTTCTTTTTCCTCTGCTCGCTGAATGTGTTCTAAACAGTACAGGCTCCCCCAGGCCCTTGGGTTAGCCTTTCTGTCCCAGATCCACCTTGGCTTTAGGAATTAATGTGCTTTCTTAAAGCTCATTACCAAGATTAGCTTTTAAGTTTAAAGAGCCCTTTAGATCCCCGAAGCCTCATAAATGTCTTTTAAGTCACATGAAAAAAATCCACACTTCTGAAGGAACACAGGACGGAACCAAAGTCGGTCGGTACAAGACTCAGGACCAGGCCAGGGATGGGAAGGGAGGGCTGTGATAAGATACCACAGGCTCAGGCTAGGTTCCAGCAACACAGGGACCCTCCCTCCAAAGTGTGGCTGGACAAGGAACAAATGCAGAGGGGAAAAGTCTAGTTCTAAAATCTTGTTTGAATCACAATAAAATGCATATAACATAAACGTGCTCTTACCATTTTTAGATGTGCTGATGAGGCTCCCAAATGGTTACAGAGCAAACCCAGAACTTCTTCGTCTGCAAACTGAGCTTTGTGCCCTTGTAACACCAACCCTTACTTTTCCTCCCAGCCCCTCTTGACAACTTACGTTCTTCTCTGAATTTGGAAGAGTTTCACCCATTTATCCTTGGAAGAGAAGAACCTCCAGTGCTATCTGAAGTCTGGGGTACTGCTAGAGCCCGTGCATATGTTTCTTTCTATACATGCAAACCTGTAACAAATTCTCACTTGTCACCTGTGGGAGCTTCTGAGGTATATGTGAGTAGTCAGCATCCCAGCTCCTGTACTTTGGAACTGTTAGCAAGATAAGGGAGACTTGACCCTACTATGGTTTATCTGGTAACAGTCAGCTATTGGGTTAATAGAGAGAGGGTAATGTGTACCCTTTGCTATGCTAAGTGCCAGAGTGTCAGCAATTAGGTTACTATTCAAGGAAGAGCAAGAACAAGTTTGCCTGTCTCCTCTTTGGCAAACTTCCTAAATACACATGGGCTGATTGTATTTTCATGTCATGTCCTGAACTTGGATGTAGCCTCAGTTTGCTACTTGAGAGGCTAAGATAGAAGACCTTTGATCTAGACAGCCATGTGGAGAACAGACTTTAAATATCTTTTTTTTTCTTACCGAGGGCCAGGAAGTCTGAATACTAGAGGTTGTTGAGTATGGTTGTGAGAGACTGGAGGGCAGGACTGCGGAGATAAGAAATCCGTGAATATATGCTGATGCTTCCAAGTGTGTGCATGTACTCCTGTGTGTACACTCCAAGGTATGCCCATGTATTTGCAGGTGCCTATTTCCGTGTGTGTGTGTGTGTGTGTGTGTGTGTGTGTGTGTGTGTGTGTGTGTGTGTGTGTGTATGTGTGTGTGCATTTGGAGGTCATTGTTAAATGTCTTCCTCAGTCACTCTCCACTATATTTCCTAAGACAGGCTCTTCCACAGAATCTTCCATGGGTTTGGCTAGGCTGGTTCTCCTCTCCGGCTCTCCAGTACTGAGATTATATGTGTGTATCACTAGGTCCAGCTATTTTGTATGGGTTCTAGGAAGAATCAAACCCAGGTCCTCATGCTCAGGCAGGGAGCCCTTACTGAGCCTTCTCCTCAGCCCCTCAAATTATTTTTGGAAGGCGATAGTGAAACAATAAGGAGAGTGATGAACTTTAGCCCTGAAAAGAATTAGCCTGTTGAAACCAACCCATGCACTTGAAAATAATCCCAGGTACAGGAAAGAAGGTTGAGCCTGTTCTCCAGTCTCAATTGTAGAACACAGAGACTTTCTACACTCCTGGGATGCATTAGGACTGGTGTGAATTGCCACTTCGATCCCTCCCATAATCCTCTGTAGAACATCACCCGGTATGCAGCTTGCTAGGCAGGACTCTTCTTTCATCCAAAGCATCTGCCTTGTGGTTGCCCATTATCCCAGCTTAATTATTAGTATACTTTTTGGTTTTTTTGAGTGTTCTGTCCTAGCTTGATAATATTTCCGACAGCCCATGTTAGAAATTCCGAAGCTTGCTGAAAATGTGATTTATAGGCTGCATCTCAGGAACTGCAGCCTAAATGTCA
Organism: Sigmodon hispidus; assembly: GCA_004025045.1. Lineage (NCBI taxonomy): Eukaryota > Metazoa > Chordata > Mammalia > Rodentia > Cricetidae > Sigmodon > Sigmodon hispidus. Next base: position 51,461 of record PVIH01012212.1, read on the forward strand.
ACCTGAGTATCATGGCACACACCTAATAGCCTAGTTCTAAGAAGGGTGAGGCCAGAGAACTATAAATTTCAGGCCAGCCTGGACTGATTAGTGATATCTTGTCTCCAAAGATCCAAACTAGCCAATCAGAGAATAAATCTTGCAACACAAAGGCTAGAATGTCACCTTGGAAAGAGTCAAGGAGCGAAGCAAAGAGCTGATGTCTCACCACATGGCTGGATGATGGCAGGTCTGGTGAGGTACAAGAGGGTGTTGATGAGGAGTTAACAGGAGTCTTTTTAGCAGTCTTATAGCCACTCCATACAAGCCAAGGGAATACTGTAAAATGACATGGATAGCAGTCATAAAAGCAGCTGGGAAGTAGGAAGGCTATCCGTGTGGTCCCTGCCCTAGGGAAATGGAGACAGTTGAAAGTGGGGATATGCTGGTTGCCCCTGTTTAGCCAGTGCCTAATAGACACACAAATCAGAACATCACACTATTCTTCATAAATGCATACAACCGCGTGAGTCTACTGAACATTTAAAATAAAAGTTGTTGGGTGAGAGCTCGTTTGCTGTAATCATCTCCCCCTCCCGGCTGTGTGTGTGTAGAGCTATTTTTCTGGCTAAGCACATATTTCTCCGATGAGCAAGAAGATGGGCGCCTTCAAGAAGACAGACTATGCTTCTGGGCCAAGCTAATGATAGGCTACAAGGTCACAGAAGTTCAGGGACACCAGTCTGCCAAGCTCCAGCCTTTTCCTAGCCTCTTTGTGAGTGGAACATGCCCTCTAATTAGGCATAGTATGACACCACCCAGACTCAGTGATGACACACAATTGCATGTCCAGAGGTCCCAGCAGAGAGGATGTTTTGTGAACTCAGTTTTAGTTGCCTGGGCTGGAAACCTGCTCTGCCAGCCCACCAAGCCAGGCCCCTGCAACATCCAGGATTTTCTTATTCATAGAAAGCATACAAACATCCGGCATGTTTCTGGGACAGCTTTTTCAGAGGATCTTTGGTGATGGGTCTTCCTGGCAAAAAGCTGGAAGCCTCTTTTCTTTTGATGAGATTTCAAGGAGGTGCTGGCAATATCAGCAGGAAATATTTCAAGTTGAAGCCAGCAAAGTCCTGGCTGGAGCAGCCAAGACTGTCTCGGGTCCCACACCTGGACTCCTTTACCTATTAGATGACTCTGTTCTCATAATCTGGAGGCATGATCATCTCAAGTGGTCTACCAAGAAAGAGTCTAAGATGACAGGTGTCTTTCTGGCCTTGAAACCCATTTGTACCTATCAGGGCTGAAAATGTTCTCATGTAGAGGCCTCAGAGGCTTGCTGTGGCCCATCAAGGCCAAAAACCCTTGTGCAGGCTTCAGTCAGTCTTGACTGCTGGCTCCTGCCTTCCCAAGGAAGAGTGACTGACTAATCCAAGGCAGATGCTGACTTCATAAGGTGCATCTTTGAATATTTCAACCCCACAAGCATGGTACTGGCTGGCCACAACACTTCCAAGAAAAGGATCTTCAGCAAAAAAATGATAAATAAATAAATTATGCACCCTGGTGGTGTGATGAGGCCTATCTATATAGTACCAGTACTCAGGAGGTAGAGGCAGGGGACCACAGCAAACAGCTCTTGGGAGGCCGCTGAGTAAAGTGGGTCGGTCTTGCCCACTTTCTTCAAAAGGGTGAAGAAACCTGGGGTTTGGCTTGATTTTAAGAGGACTTATCTACCATTGATGGGATGCTAGGTTCAATCACCATCAGCATGTACTCAGGGTGTAGTGCTGCTCATCTGTAATCCCAGGAGGGTTAGAGATTCAAGGTCATTCTCAACTACAGGGAGGTCCTGAGCTGCAGACATGACCATACTATGCCCCCAAACAAACCAAAATCAATAAAACAATGACAAAAAAAGCACAAACACACAGGAGATTCTGACCTACTTCCAAAGTGTGACGCTTCACCCATCCCTGACACTTCGATTCAGTCCAGTAAGTGACCACCGAGCTAAAGAACTATAATGTCTGTAACACACAGTGTCTGCTGCAATAACACGCGGTGGTTGTAATGGTGGTGGGGATGGAACAGGTTGTTCTTCAGTCCTTAAGGGACACCTGCTGTTTTAATTGGGCTTCTCTAGAGGACAAAGCCAATGGAATATATGTAGTGATGTAACATACAGGGATTCACATGGGCTAACAACAGGGCTGGGTATTTAAGAAGTTCAAGGTAAGAAGGCAGACTGGTGGTGGTAGTGTTCAGAGGCTCAACCCAGGAGCACACAGAAAAAAAGCCAAGGAGACTGACAGAAGCCCCATACCCACAGCAGGCACAGTCTGCCTGGAAAGTCTGGAAGGTTCCTGGAAGCATTGGTGTTGCAGGGTCAAAGAAGTTGGACTGGCTAGACACATTCTTTCAGAGAGAAGGGTTTGCAAGTGTACATGTCGCCTTATTCCAGGATCTTTACACCAGCTACCAGCTTGTTGGATGCTATTGCCCAGTCAGGGACAATCTTCCCAGAGTTACTGCCTCACATGTCAGCCCTCTGTGGAACGCCCCCCCCCCCTCACTGCCACACAGAAGTGCGTTCACTCATCCAGTCCTGGGCATCTTGTAACACAGTCAAGATTATAACCAAGACCAGCCACTACATCTTCATCTGTATAAGTAACTTCCTTGCACAATAAATATTTCTTATCAATAGATAAATAGATGATGACAATGTGTTACATACACAGAATAGAGTATTAACTATAAAGAAAAATGAAGTCATGAATTTGCAGAAAAATGGGTGGATTTAAAAAGTAGACTATAACCAGGTGATGGTGTTACACACTTTTAATCTCATCACTCAGGAGGCAGAGGCAGACAGATCTCTGTGAGTTCAAGGCCAGCCTGGGATACAAAGTTAATTCTAGGACAGCTAAGGCTACACAGAGAAACCCTATCTTGAATTCACCCTCAATCCTTCCTCCCCCAAAAAAGAAAAAAGCAAAGAAATAGAAAGAATAGTTAGAATATTTGGTTAGGTGACCTAAACTCAGAAAGAAAAAAGAAAGCACATTTCCTGTCATATGTGCATCCTAGCCTATAATGTATACATGTAAACACTGTGTGCAATTATAGTATATAACTTAGAACTTTTAAATTTTTTCAAGTTAATTGAACATTTTAGATATTAATATAACAAGAACCATAATTTTAAAAAGTCAATAGTAATATTGAGAATGAGAATGTAAAGCCTTAAGTGAAGCTCCATGATCTCAGTGTAGTCATTGAGACTGTACAAGAGTTCACTGTACCATCTTCAAACAATCTGCGTGATGCTTTTGTTTGTAAGTTAATGTTAGTACCACTGGTTGAGAATAAGACACTACCACAGTTTAAAGTCAGAACTGAAGCAAGCTTTAATTAAACACCGGCCAGGTTGATGGACTCTGGCCAGGTCCATCTCTGCTTTCTCAGAAAATGGCCCCGAGTCACATTTTGCAGAGGGTTAAAAAGGCAAACCCCATAATTTACTACATTTCCCATGAGGTCCAATCAGGGCTAAGCATACTTTGATTTATTTCCTGTCCAAGGAACTCCCACCCACATTCGGTGCAAATGGTTCAAACAAACTTATTTAAGGGAGTGAAAACATGTGGCTAGTTATCTCCCATGAACAGCAGCCTCCAGCACTTCAGGAACTATCTGTCCTTAGTCAAGGTGCTTGAAGGTTAGAGGCATATTTGTTTCATGGATCTCTAAGACAAAATAATTAAAACTTAAAACGTAACTTTGGCTCTCATATTAGAGAAAAATGATTTTAAAAAAAATATTTTGAATGCAGATGTTCATTTCCTTGGGCAGGGGTAATATTATGTTCACATACAACTGCTGGTATAAGCAGTCAGTACACGTAGAATTAGATATTGTAATACTGCCTTTCAATCAGAATAAGAAATCTAAACAAAGCAAAGGATGCCAGCACACTTGTTTACTGGTAGTAGGAGTGTGGTTGGCAGTTTTAGGTTCTCTGGCCTCTTTGGCAAAGAATTGAAAAGAAAGCTTGCCCAGACTCCAAAGAGGAGTGAGAAGGCTGCTTCCAGCTTTAATCAAAGACGCTTCTTTGGGCAGTGAGCAGCAGGCATTGAAGACTCATAAGTGGTCAAAGTGCAGATTGTAGTCTGAAGTTCTGGCTTGGCTTAGTCTCAAGGTCTGGACCCACCCTTAGCTGCTTGGTTCCAAATAATCACACAAAAGCTTATATTCATTACAAACTGGCATAGACTCATTACCAACTAGCTCTTACAACTTAACTCGTTTTCATTAATCTACGTATTGCCACGTGGCTTGTGGCTTACCTGTGCTGTTGTTCTCTGGGCAATCTGCAGTGGCTCCTAGACTCTGCCCTTCTTCCATTTCATCTCTGCTTAGATTCCCCGCCTGCCTCTGAGCTGCCTTGCCATAGGCCAAAATAGTCTCTTTCCTAACAAATGGCAACAAAGCTCATCCACAGCTACAGAAAGACGTCCCACATCAAGTGGAGAATAAGCAGCTTTGAGTGGTCAGCTTCAGATGAGACATTATATGAGACACACTCCCACCCTAAGAGAATGTCATGGAAAGCGAGGGCTGGAGGGTTGGGGAGAGCTTGGACCTGCTTCCTCTGGACTTGACATGGCTAATGCATTCACAGCAGCTGTGGTGACCTGCACAGACTCACACACTCGCAAGCCACTAATTCCAGCACAGGTGGCGGAAGAGTGATACCTTTGGCCTTAAAATGGCATTACGGGAGAGGTTTTTATCTATGAGGATGCCCCTCCCCTTCCATTAGATGAGCAAAGATGTTGTCTTAAGTCTATGGAGCAAGTGTCTTGTTTTGAGCATTTTGTCTTTCTGGGCATCTACTTTTAAATTCACAGAGACAGGCAAGAGTGATAAAAGTCCATGTTTCTTTCCTAGATAGGATTTTTCTTTCTAATTATTTCACATAAGAGTCATTTCATTTTCCTCCTTCAGCCTGGCATGTGTAACTGTTCAGTGGAACCAGGGGGAACTTCAATGACTGCTTCCACAGTGTGAGTCTAGGAAAAGGGCTGCAGACTAACACCTGCCCCAAATGTTCCCAGCACCACTAGCCCAAAGAATGATTTATTCAAGCTAATTCAGATGAGTCAAAGGAGTTTATTAGGGGTTACCATGGAGTAGTGCAAACCCACAGGCAGGATGTGTTCCTAAAGCTGCCGGACACCATCACCCCCCCAGCTCCCACAGACACTCATACATCACCCACACCGAGCACTTGGTTGAATTAAGGGAAACCTTAGTGTCTACTTAATAGAGGTGATCAGGAGACAGGACAACATGAGGTACAGGCAAGACCCCAATCTGGGAACGCTAATGTCTGTGTGTTCCTTTCTCACTGGGCACTCTGCCAAACATTGGACCGCACGGGATGGGAGGCTTGCTTTGCTGCAGCTTGGCACGGAGAACAGCTGATAAGATGGAGTTACTTAGGATCCTAAGGAGGCTTCTGGGGTCCTGCCTGTCCCTGCCTGTCAGGTCTGCCACTCCCATCTGGGCTCAGTCTGCTTGCCCCACCTTGACTTCTCAGGGCTTTTCCTCACCCACAGGGAGAGTTCTGAGCCTCATTTTCTGCTTCCTAATCTCCAACACCCACACACCCTATGTTCTCTGCTCAGAGCAAGCTCAATGGGGATACCACATTTACTTGATTTATTTTGTAGCTAATGTTGATGGTTCTTAGGTTTCAGAAATTTGAAAGAAGGGAGGAGGGGGAGAGAAGGAGAGGAAGGAGGGACCGCTTAATACTTCCCCATTAAGATAGCACCGGGGACTGAGGAGGGAGATATGATCAAAAACACTCTGCAGCGTGAGATGCTCAAGATCAAAAATAGAAATCATAGGACCATCGCAAAATAAATCGACCAAAAAAAAACTAAAATAGAGCCAAAGAGCTGACTCATCAGGTTAAGGTACTTGCTGCTAAAGACAACCTAAGTTCAGTCCCCGAGACCCCTATGCTGAAAAGAGACACACACACACACACACACACACACACACACACACACAAAATACATTTTAAAAAAATTGAGCATAGTGGTTCATGCCTAGAATCCCAGCACTCAGGAGGTAAAGGCAGAAGGGACAGAAGTTCAAGGTCAAGTCTATATAGTAAGTTCCAGGCCAACATGGGATACGCATTAGACCCTGTCTCAATCAGTCAAGGCCACAACCTAACAGAGTGGGGCTTTGGGCCTGCTAGGGCCTTCAGTTTAGGGCTGCAGAATTAAGGTAAGAGAAAGAAGTATGACTGAATTTGTGTTTCCAGTATCTTATCATTCCCGTGCACTGAATGGGAAAGTCAGTCTTGGCAGAATGAGAGCTGTTCCCTCCTGTTCATTCCTCGGTAGACAGATGCTGCTCTGGCCCACCGTGAGCATCCTCCGTAGGTGGAGTAGGATTCTCTCAGCGCTCTCCTGTGGTGTTCATTCATGGCACACTCGTGGCTCATTCCTGCAAGCCCTTCCCGGGTGGTTAAAGAACATCTAAGGCTGAGGCCCAGCTCTGATCCCTATGCTTAATTGCCTTTGCTAATCACACTGAGATCAAGAGGATAAAAATAGCCTCCAGGGTCAGGGTGAGCAGCCCCCTTGGTGCAGGCAGAGAGTATGGGGCTCTAATAGGCTCCTTGATGCCTCCTGAAATCATTGCTCTAATTAAATAAACCAACCGTTGAGGCCAAGCCGCTCCGACACCTCCACACCTCTGAAAGTCACGGGGTGCTGGAGGTGGAAGGCCCTTCCCCAGAGAAATCACAACTCCCTGAGTGGCGCAGGGTAAGAAAGTCCCTTTCCAGCCTCTTCTCTTGCTTCCTTCCCCTCCCTCTGGCTCTCTCCCTCTGTGGTTCCCTGCCCCCTCCCACACTGAGTTTACAATGGACAAGTTCATGGTATTGGTCTCTTCATTTGTGTTTGCTTGCCCTTTCTCATTTTGAAGCATGCTCTCAGTAGCTAATGTATAACCTCAAGCCTGCTTCTAGAAGTTCATAGTGTTAAAAAAAAAAAAAAAAGTGTTTGTGTAGCTGAGGGTGACCTTGAACTCCTGATCGGATGCTTCTCTCTTTAACCTCCTACTGTTGAGGTCACATGTGTTACCAAGTCTGTGGTTACCAAGGTTACCAGCTGTGATGTCAGAGCTCTAGGCCCCTAATTCCCCAGGCTGAGCTGATATGCCATCTGACACAAGCCACTGACATGCACCTCCTCAGCTGCTAAGGTGCTGAGATGTCCCTGCTAAGACATCCATTTTCTTTCTCTCTGACATTCAGCCAGGCACAAAACCCTGAGACTCAGAAGTCCTCCTCCAACTCAGGTTTCCCACTTCACCAGACACATTCTCCTGCCACATCCAATATGGTGTCCACCCTGAAGACCCCGATGGTACCAGATGGTACCTTGCCTGTAGTACCCTGAGTCTCTTAGCCCTCCATGGTCTTTCTTAGCCTGCTTCTAGCCTGTTCATTCACAGGCTTGCCCAGAGCCATGGCTTAGGAGATCACTCAGAAGGCCTTATTGCCTTTCCTATGAGTGTTCAAGGCTGAAATGTCCAGCATGGCCTAGCATTATCTCTATGGGAGCAGGGATGTGTGAAAAGAGACAGAGACATCCACTCTGAGGAGGCATGGGGAAGTTGGATGCATACACTGCACATTAGGAACACTGCAGAGTGCCCAGTCAAGTCATTGGTCGGGTCTTATTTCTGGATTACTTAAAAATGAGCGCTTACACTTGAAAAGTACTATCATGCTAGAGATGTTAATGTTGGTGTTTTGAATAGATTTCACCAAAACATTTTTCTAAAACCCTTTAGTTTTAATGGTTGAATTTAACAGACACAGACTTAAAACACCCATTTGACAGGCTCTGTGGTTACTTTCGAGGAAGCAAAGATGAGATGATGGTTAGCCCCAGCTTGGGATAGATTCAGCACAAGTGACAAGCCCACTTTTACCTGTATTTGCCAGAGTCTGCTGGCAATGAAAACTGACTGTGCTGTGAATAACATGACTGTGTCCTCCCAAAATAAAACCCAAAACGAACACCACTAAAACAAACAAACACAAGAGACTGTGTCCACAGAACCTCCCTTGGTTGTAACCCACAGATAAAGTCACCACAAACACATCTTGAGCACAGCTACTGGGTTTATTTTCACCACAGCCCATTGTGGGCAGCGATTCTGAAGCCACCCTCTCTGTAGTCCCAGGGGTAGATAGGAAGGTTTCAGAACTGTCGGGTGCTGAAAAATACTTCTTTTCTCTATGTGAAGATATGTTACTGTAACCAGCTTAATAAAAAGCTACATGGCCAATAGCTGGGCAGGGGGTAAAGGCAGAACTTCCAGACAGAGAGAGAGAGCTCTGGGGAGAAGAGAGTTGTGAGCCAGGCACAGAGGAAGCAGGCTGGGTAGTACAAGGTAAAGGTAACTAAGCCACGTAAATAAACATAGGCTGAAAGATATAGGTTAGCTTAAGTTATAAGCGCTAGTCAGAAAAATGTATTTCCTGCTGTTGGGAGTGAGGTTTTTCTCTTAGAACATCTGTGCTCTCCCCTGTCACACACTGTCTTCCCTGGGAAGTCTCTCTGTTTTCTTGTTCAGGTCATGTTCTGAGCTCTTGGGTGGTCAACATGTAAGTGAGGGGATATGGGCAGCTTAGGACGGGTCCTAGAAAGAACCTAGAGGGGCTGGAGAGATGGCTCAGCGGTTAAGAGCACCGTCTGCTCTTCCAGAGGACCCAGGTTCGATTCCCAGCACCCACATGGCAGCTAGCAACTGTCTGTAGTTCCAGTTCCAGGCAAACACCAAGGCAAATAAATAAATAAATAAAGTTAAAAAAAAAGATGCAGTCATTTAAAAAAAAGAAAGAAAGAAAGAAAGAACCTAGGAATAACACTAGAAATACTGGCTTTCAGACCTTTGGAGGATGAGGCACCCTTGGATACTGTGGCTAGGGCCAGGGCCAGGACTCAGTGACCCAGAATCTATCCTGGGCACAGGAGAAGACACAAGCGGTCTTGGCAATTTTGGTTGGAATTTGGCTGTGCCTAGTGTCTATCCACCTGGTGGAGGCATGAGCAAGCATGATCAAGGTCACACTGTCCCCCATGGGCCTATTTATTTATTTATTCTTGAGACAGGGTGTCACTATATAGCCATGACTAGCTTGGAATTGGCTATGTAAACCAGGCTGGCTATGAACTCCCAGAGTTTCACCTACCTCTGTGTCCTAAGTCTTGGGACCAAAGGCATGCCACCATACCAAGCCTCCTATTGACTTTAAGAAATTATTTACTTTAGGTGTGTCTATTTTTTTTCTGCCTGTTTATCTGTTTCTTCAGAGACCAAGGACACCATCAGATCCCATGAAACTACAGACATTTGTGAGCTGCTATGTGGGTGCTGGGAACTGAACCCAGATCATCTGGACATGTAGCCAGTGTTCTTAACCTCTGAGCCATCTTTCTAGCTCCTGGTCCACTGGCCTTTTGAGGGATATCCTAAGAAAGTGATGAATCTGGATGTGGGTTAGGGCAGAGCTTGCGGGTGAGGGGGTCATTGCTCTTGTACCCCCAGAGTAGCGACCTTACAGACCCAGGCAATGTGGCATAGGGCAGCTGCTCCTGCCATGGCAAGCACTCTTCTCTCCACAAGGCATTGTCTTTCAGCCTCACTCAGGCCTTAAGGAGTCAGACTGGTTTCAAGAACTGGTCTGGGGGTCAGGCATGGTGGCTCATGCCTTTAATCCCAACACTCAGGAGGCAGAGGCAGGCAGATCTCTGTGAGTTCAAGTCCAGCCTGGTCTACATAGTGAGTTCAAGGACAGCCAGAGCTATATAATCGATCCTAACAATAAGAAAGAACACCACAAGTAGTTTTGTTCACAGGCAGGCATGACATCCATGTGATATGATTATCCTTAAGCCTGCCGGGGAAGTCTCACTCTTCTCCCCAACTGACTCTTCCTTAAGAGTGGGAGCTCTTGATACCTCACATGTCACCACAGACCCTTAGGTCTCCCTTGCTGTGGATGCCAGCAAGGGCCCACTCACTCAAATGGACTCTAGAAACCTAGCGATTGACTAGCTGTGAAGGTCATAAGGCACCGGAAATGAGAAGATGTGGGCAAACGGACACAGGGCTGTGACAGGTGAAGTCTGCTGGATGTGGTACAGGACAGCCTCAGCTGTGAGCTTGGGAAGGTGAAAGCATGACAGGCATCATGTGACCTCCTACACCAAAGCCAGCTCTTCCTAGGAGACTCAGCTTGGCTGTGAAGGAGCTAATTTGACCCAGAGCTAAAACAACCAGCAGTCACTCCCATCATGCCACTGAGTGGACCTTGTGAGGTAGCGGGGCAGTCAGAACAGAGTCTTTAGACTTCCTACCCCAGCTTGCATACCTCTATGTCCATGTCTTAGCACACAGTACTTTCCTTCAGGACCTTTAGAACACAAGCACTGCAGCTGTGGTCCCCTGTGTGGCTAAGGAGCAGCACCAATGGGCTTGGTTCACAGAGAGGGTCAGTGCAGCCCAAGTGTGTCCAGACGAAGCCACCCATTTTTCCATAAAGCTGGAGCTAGAAAAATCTAAATAAGTGATCTTAGCTGGGTCATGCAAGAAAGCCAGGTGAAATGATCTGCCTGTCAACAGGGAAACCTTCACTTGCTAGAGAAAATTGAGAGGATGTAGGAAACAATTAAGAAGGAAATAAAATCACCCTCTGGAGGCAGCGACCACGAACAAAATATTGTGTTCCTGCCTACTCTCATTCCTGTGTGTTAGGACATCAGGTTCTGCAGCTGTATGGATTCAGTTTGTTTTGCAAACCTGTACTGCAAGTATTGCTCAATTGCTTTTCAGTGGCCGCATTATATTTCAGCACACGTTGGGGTATGTTAGAGTTTATTTAACCTTTAGCTGTGGACTCTGCCACCTTCATTCTTTTTATAACTGACTGTGAGGCTAAAGGCATACATTTTGGGGTGAGTGGCATTTAGGGTTTAGATGCTAAGTGGCAAATGCTTTGTGCTCTTCGTGTGTCCTGGTTGGTGGAGGAGAGATAGACACCACTTGATTAATGTTTAGTATCCTAAAGTACAACCTCATATGGAAGATCTAGGAAAGGATGGGATTGGTCAAAGTTTTGAAAATTAAAGATCATTTGATTGCCTTAACTATTCTAAATGGAGACTCTCTGGTTGTTGGTTGGTTGGTTGGTTGAAGGCTGGGTATGGTGGTACATGCCTGAGATCCTAGGACTTGGGAAGCTGAGCAGGAGGATAATGAGTTCAAGGCCGGCCAGCCAGGCCCACATAGCAAGTTTGTACTGTCCCTCAGTTTAGTCACCTGTTAAATGGGACAATAGACATTGCCTCCCACTAATAACTGTAATATCTGCTGGCAGGAAAACAGGAAAGACTTGGTCATTAACTCAATCTGAGTGTTGCAAGCTGCAGGTGAGTGTTGGATCATCATGTGTGAAAAACAATTAGCACACCTTAATAAACACAAACAGCCTCGTGCATGCAGCGCCTTGGCCTACATGCTCATTGGGAGGACATGGGTGTTTACAAGTTGTCTTTGTGTGACCTCATTCTTTCCCTATGGCCTTTGCCTATGACCTTTTCCAGGAACTGAGGTCAGGGTCACCCCTACTCTGAATGAAAAAGGAGATAGGCTTGGAGACTGAGAATGAAAACAGTGTAAAGCAAGTCCAGGGCCACTGGGCACCATATGCCTCTGTCTTCCCTGGGCCCCAGCCTCTGTGAAGCCTTAACTCTCCTAAGACTTTTTTCCCACAGGGTCTACTCCTGGTACATCTAGCCACATGTTCACTGAAAAGCATCCCTCAAAGAAACAGAAAGGACTCACAACAGAGCACAGCCTTGTTTGAAAGTGAGAGCTTTGCCAAGGTAACTAAGGTGGAATGAGGTGATCAGGGAGAGCCCTGGTGCAGTCTGACTGGTGTCTTTGTAAGAAGAAGACCAGGTGGACCAAGGCGAGAGGTAGGAAGGTCCTGCCTCAGCCCTCTGCTACGACTGTTTGAAGTCCCCACCCAGCAGCTGTGGCTGGACTTGGCCTCTGGCTTAAATTGTTCTGGTTGTGTGTGGCTGTGGCAGACCGTGTTGGTCAGCTTAGAGATGGATGATCCATTATTAAAGCAAGTACGACAGTCTCACACCCAGTACTACTCAGGAGAGGTGGTAGGACATGTCCCTAGGCTCACTGGTTTGGAGGAAACTATATAAGTTTTCTCTTCTCTATGTTTGAGAGCTTAGCATAGCCCTGTCCCTGTTTATACTATGGCCACAGGATATATCCTTCATGACTCCTGATTCACAGGAGACAAGGAAGAGAAAGGAAGCAAGAACTGGGGAAGGGCTGGCTCAGAGGACTGTCCAGAAAAAGATGTAGTCCCCTATGCCCAAGGAGCAAGACCTATGCTATGCCTTGGGCCCCAGAAGACCCCAACTGTATACTGGAATTGCCAGAAAGCCTTTGTGCCCACTAGGGTACGGGAGCCTGAGAGCTTGAGCTTGCAGAGCCCCCAAGTTCCTAGGAGACACACCCGGAATTGTGCAGAACTGCTGTGGGTGGGTCTTAGGTAGCACTGACAAGCCAGACCCATCCTCTTTCCCACTTGGGGTGACCCAGGGAACTACATTTCTCAGAAGAAGCTGCACCACCCCTAACGACCCTTCAGATGGCTTGGTCTTGGCAGAGTAGAGCACTGTGATTACGGAGAGCTGGAGTGTTACAGGTCAAAAGCTAAAATGACCTTGGGCTATCTTTAGTCCATGAAAAGACAGACATATACTTTCTTTTTTTTTTTTTTTTTTTTTTTTTAACAGACAAGGCTTGTTTTATTTTAATGACTGATCCACCTGAGGCCACAGGCAGCCCACTATGTACAGACATGAGGGAAGCTTTATTTCTTGGTCTCTTCCTCCTTGGACAGAGTCTTGATGATCTCCTCCTTCTTGGCCTGGAGACGCTCCTCCCTGCGCTTGCGTGCTTCCTTGGTCTTAGACCTGCGAGCCTCAGCCTGGTCAGCCAGGAGCTTCTTGCGGGCCTTGTCTGCCTTCAGCTTGTGGATGTGCTCCATGAGAATTCGCTTGTTTTTGAAGACATTCCCTTTGACCTTCAGGTACAGGCTGTGGTACATATGGC